>DWME01004566.1:0-16139 GCA_018244795.1 Parelbella ahira ahira
TTGATTCCAATATTATCATATCCGTGATCAAAGATAACTAACTTAAAGTGAAATATTGAAATCGACGTATCGGACGATGCTTAGAATAATTTCGCTGTAAATGTTTGTAAATAATGAATTAATATTATATAGGTGAAATTTAAAATGGAATTTCTGTACATACATTATAAGATAAAGAGGCTCAGCCGCATATCCATCCTAATTACGATATTAATATAATCTCGAGGATAGCGAAAGTTTAATAATTAATGATGTGGTGCCATTTCTGTCTGCTATCGAAGTTTGGTAAATTTACATGTAAATAAATTACGTTAACATTGTAATAGCTGTTATAAATGATGTATTAGATGATAATCCATAGATAGACAAGGAAATGTTAGATAGCTCCGAAGTGATAATTTAAGTATAACA
Source organism: Parelbella ahira ahira (assembly GCA_018244795.1). Lineage (NCBI taxonomy): Eukaryota > Metazoa > Arthropoda > Insecta > Lepidoptera > Hesperiidae > Parelbella > Parelbella ahira. The sequence continues at coordinate 412 of DWME01004566.1, forward strand.
TTTACAAATTTCGATAGACGATAAGGATAGCGTCGGACTTAATACTGAAAGGTGGGGTTAAATAATATCCCAACGTTGTTGCGTGACACCAATTTGATTATCCGTTTAATCGATGTAGAAGCAATAATCGTTTTCGTCTATATATGATATCGATTTTGTAGGATTGAATCGGTTCTTTTGAAATGATTTTGCTGACTAGAAATATACCAATATAACAACTGTTGCTTATTTCATAAAAAATCCCGTTATTTACTCAAGTCTATGGAAATTTGTTATGATGTTTATTGTATTTTTCCTTACTTTAGGTGAATTTCATAGCTTTTTATTTTGAACACTCGACAATTTTTATTTCTAGTTAGCAAAATATGTTAGTTTAATTTTAACATAGACGGACCAATAGTGTTGTACATATGTAAATAGTAGAACGGTACAACAATTTATAAAGCCTTTACTTCATATAATTTCGACTGGGAACCGTCAATATTTCCTTTTAGCGTTACGGGTTCGAATGATTCCAATAACACGTTAGGGTAAGTTTGGGTAAATTCTATTAACAATTTTACCTATTTTGGGCTATTTTTGTTACAATCTTATTTACCATTACCAGAATACAACTAACGCACACATTTTAACAGAAATCTTTATGGCGTTGTTATATGAATCAATTTATTTTAGATAATTTTCAAAAAAGAGTGCAAACACAATATGAAAATTTTGTGGATAGTTTATATATTTGATCCAAGTTTTGTTTCGACATAAATTTAAATCTTTGATAATTTCAGAATCAAATCAGTGCTGTCATGTAAATGATTTGTATACCTTCCTGTCGTCTAAATTACTTTTAAAAAATCCATGTTTTCTGCCTTTTTCGTAGATTTCATTAACCCAACTGATCCGTTCATGTCATTTACCCAACTGTTTTGCTGGTGAAATAGTTGAAACCTTAAACCGATTCCTTATCAACTGAAAGAATATTATCATAATTGTTAAAATGTATACATGAATTAATGCAGAAGAAAGAACAACAATACTATATGAAATAAAAATCATATATTTTGTTGGATTAATGGTATTGGAATTATTACTGGAATTATTATTCACACTAGATAGTGATGTCAGACAGCAATTCTAACCTTAACGACCTGAACCACTATTAAAATAAGGTTCTATGGATTCTTCTAATCAAGATTCGACTGTGAGATCCCCATTTCCCTTTGCTATTTTTGCTGCAACAATTCTTGTTTATTTAAAGTATATGATAGGCAGACACACTGCGACACTAAATTTCACAATTTAATCTTCAAGTTCCATTTGGTTGTAGGATACTTCCCTTAGAACTTTTGTTCAATCCCTCGATGTGACGGATTTGGTAAACCAAATACAATTAACAATGGATTCTAGTTTATTACAGTGCCAGCTAAATCTTCGTGACCTATATTGTATTTGACCCTAATCTTCAACTATTGTGAAACCAATCTTACACTCTCTTCAGTAACGTGTACTGAATACCAGACCGCCTATATGTCTGTATACAAATCTTACAACGTTTAATGAAATTGCAATTTACCACCAGAAATATATGTAACATTACAATTGCAATATATGTATACCTTTGCATTAATTAGTACAGAAGGCAGAAGACATTTAGAAACATCTAGACAAAACTATGGGAAAAGGACTCGGAAAGTACGTTGCGAGTATTTTATTAATAAGCAAATAAACAATAGAATAATTACAAACATTAGTCGGATCTTCGATGTAATCGAGTTTTTTTTATCTCTTTTCAAATGTTTTTCTTGTATTTTCTTTTTATATACGTACAACTCTAGATGAAATATGATTTCGGCGCAGTCTATAAAGAAATTTTAAGGTACCGAAATACAGACTTAAATCTTTTAATAAATAAATGGAAAATATACCTTGTTGTATTATTTCAATAATAAATAAATCGTGACAATGATATATTGTGGCATAATTAGTTCTTAAAATAAATTTAAGAGGTAACGAAGTTCAATATTAAATATATTTAACAATATTAGCGTTTGGATTTTCACAAACTAACGTTTTCACACATTGCTTACAAACTTTTTATTTTATTTATTGCATGTATTTTCAAAACAAAATTAATATAAGTAAATTATATAACCACAAATATATAACTGTATTATAATAATATAATACGTATCTATTTCCGAATTACACAATACACAATCTTAATAAGTGCACGAATAATGATTGGAATAAGCCACGATAATTATTTCGTTTTCACGGCTATCTAATTACAAACGGAGTCGTTGAGTGAATTCAAATGTCGCTCCTCGCTTCAGAAGTAGGTACGGATAAATAATTTGATACTCGACTATAATTATCAATATTCCAATTATTCAAATGGATAGAACACTTTTTCCTTGCCTAATTTCTTTCGGCTTCCGATTGCCCGTAATAATATTGTTTAGCTCTATAATTTGAGTAATTTAACAGTTATATTACAAATGTATAATTATGTAAGAGCTATTTATAAAGCCCTTATGGAGTTTATGAATTTATATTAATTATAATTTCCTACGACAACCCACACAACTATCTGATCCTGAACTTGGCAAAGCTCATAACCGGTAGTCGCAGGCGGCTAGAGAGTTAACTCGAACTGTACCTATATCGTTGAATGAATCAACCGTGGCATGAAGCGTTATTTCTCTTCTAGGCATACAGCCTGCTGGGGTGTTATCTTATAAGGGCACATATAAAACTCTGCAGTTGACGTAGTCCTCGTGTTAATACAGAGCAGGGTCTCCAATAGGTTTTAAAATAGTAAAAATCCTACACAAACAAAAGTCTTGCAAATCAATGCGCATCTAAAAAGCTGACAAACAGACATACAATCCTTAATATATACATATATGTGCATATATAATTTTATACCCTGACATAAAACATGTTAATAACTATAGATCTCAGTATGAACAGAAACCACATCTAGCAACTAAAGAGATATTTTTATTAGTCCATTGACTATAATATCGGTTCATCTTTGTCGAAACATTTACAAGCGCGGTTCTGTACTCCCTTACCACGTGTTATTTACGTTAATTAAATTTGTCTATGTGATTTCGATAACATCTAGAGATAGTTCCCCCTTGATGGGTTATAATGTCAGAACAAGCAAGTGGAATCAAACAGATACAATCGAGCCGTTACGTCATTAAATTAGCGGCGATTAAATCTTCATAATATAATGAGTAAAACAATAATACAAAATCTAAAATAAAACTTAAAAGCTTTTTAACACTAAACTAAACGAAAGAATACATACGATAGTACAAATTATGTACAAAGTGAAATAATAGAAGAACATACATCTAATATATAGATATTAGGTACATGGCGGTAATTTTATAAACAGTGACAAAAGTGTTTTTGTTCTCTCATTTCAAAGCACGTGAGTGATAGAGAGGTAAATATGTATTGAGAATATAGTAGTGTTTCATTGGAGATGTCTATGCAACGAAGCTTGGAATGTTACAAACAAAAATAAAAAAAAATTGAAACTTACTTATAGTTATAACCGAAATATATATACATCTAAAACGAGCAATTTGTCCACTACAATATCATAAAAACAAAATAAAAAACGATTTTAACAAAATTGAATATGAAATTAGTTTGAACTCTAAAGAATTTATGTTATTCCTTAACATTTTATAGCTGCTTTTTGTTCCAGAATAAAAATATAATGATGTTCCGAAAGAAGTTCTTATTGTTGAAATTTTACAACAATTATCAACAAAATTTCCTAAAAATTGCTCAAAGTAGCAATTTAAAGAGGTATGTCATTATAAAACAAGTTTGAGAACAAATAAATTAACTATCGAATATTTTCACTTATAGGTACCTCACGAAGCCAATTAATAACGTACGAGTACAATATAAAACAGTGAGCTATTTCGAATGTTAGACGATAAAATTATAAAACGTAAAATACTTAAAAATATTTGCCAATGTTACTAAAGAAAAAGTAAATCAAGACAAAACCAATGTTGCAAACGCTTATCTTCAAACTCCAATAATCAAGCAGACACATTTCCCTGGGAATATAACAACACGAAACATTTCAGAATACCTCCAAAACACTAAACCTAACCGAACCAATTGTGACAGTAACCCAGCGGACAGTGATGAGGGTACTGTTGCCGATTCACCTATCTGCTTATGAGTGACAGGGATGTAAACATTTCTATGAAATATTGCATTAACGGTAGAAACTGCTGTATTAAACAACATGACACTTATTGCTTCCGACGACGTTTGATGTCTTAGAATTGATGTCAACTTGCCTTTAAACCTTTGTCCAGTAAACGAGGTACTTTTACAAGTATGATCTAATTGTGACATCAATGGCCGTTTTTAATTTTGATTGAACAAACGGTAATTATCATGACGTGGAGGCCAATTTCAGGTCCCCGAATATGAATCACTAATAACTAATTAAATTAGAACCATGCATGCCTCGATATACATAGGTACATATTTAGGTTACAAAGTATTTTAGGACGCACAATAAGTTATGTTGTCGAACGATTCGTCATCTACTGCTATCGGTCTACTGTCTATCGTCGCTTTTACCTTTTAATGAAACATAACACTTGGAACACAGAACACTCATTCACTCAACCCTTTAAAAGCGCCGTATGTCAACACATTCGCACAAGCTTTATTCCGCATTCTCGCAAAGCGCGGGTACATGGAGAAAATTATTCGACTCACAAATCTACCTTACATAACTCACTGTATTCACACAAGTTAGCAATTCTAAAACACGTCGACTCTCAACACAAACTAATGCGCTAAGTAATACATTAATATTACACGCTTCGTATAAGCAAAGTGGGGTTTTACAAAATGATTTATCTCAAAATTTATTATACTGACTTGGATACTATTGAATATTTTTCTAACTTAGTTTTTCGGATAGAAATTTCTATTAGTGGTTCTGAGTTTCTGATAGTACCTAATAGAAATTTCTAGTAGTAAACGTAACTGGAGAAACGTGGAACTACAACCCTCTGCCAACACCTTCGGGTATTGCGGGCTTGATGTTACGTTTTTACCATGCTACTTAAATTCTACGGTTGCTATTACTGTGTATTTCAGTTTAGCGTTCCGTGATACAAAAGTACTACTGAAAATACAACATTTAGTAAGATTACTTAAGATTGCATTCAGAGCACCTTTAGAATAATATTAGGTTAAAAATTATATACATAATAAGAGCAGAGAAACACTAACAGAATTAATTATGCTAATGATACAAGCATTTACTGTTCAGTAAAGTCGGCGAGTAAATAACTCTGTTTAGTTAGGCTTTGCAGTTTGTGGAGCTGACTTATTTTCGCTCGGTTTTCTGAGTTATTCTGTGTTAATGTACATTCATTCGTTCGATAAATGAAAACGCTTAGAGCGTACGAACATTCCAACGGTTGGATAAACAAAACGATTGCTACCTGGCAATTTTTTAATGAAAACAGCAAACATGTTCGACATTTCATTAGTAAAAAAATGTTTTCTGTTTGTAGGTATACGTGCCCGGTAATCCATCCATATGGTTTTATTAATAGGTGTAGCTCATTTATCTAACTAAATTATTATCATTTACTGTGATCCAAGTATCGAATTATCCGCTTTATAGCACTTAACGAAATATGTCGTTAAGAACCATTTAAATATAATCATTAACCATAGAACAATAGCCCATTAAGACTCCGAAGGTCCTTTCGATTCTCACTTGACTTCACTTTATCATAAATCTGCGTCATTGAACAAACTGGGTGACAAACCAGGCGCTTAAGCCTTTTGTGTTTTAACGTCAATGAGGTGGTAAAAGAGTGTATTTTTTCCGAAATATTTGACAACATTCTTGAAAGTTTAAAATTGCATAGAAATGTTAAACCATGTCATAATTAAGGACTGCGGCAAAAGTGATTGTTCTTATCAACACCTTTATGGCGCTACTAGTGGACTTCCCTGTTTTGGGGTCTCTTAACTGAATGAGTAGGGGTGAGATTATAATCTGCTATGCTAGCTAAGTACGGATTTTCAGAATTCGCACATCTAAAATACATTTAAAAGAAATTCAAGGTTTCTCCATGATATTGTAACATATATCTTAGCAATAATATAAACCAAAGGATTATAGTAAAAATATATTTATCACTAAACTGCCTTATTTGAATTATGTGATAGATAAACATGACGCTGGGCATTACAATTAAATCTATGGAAAATTAACAGACATATCAGCAATCTTGGGTACCTACTATTCGTGTGTTGACTAAACATCAACACAGACTTTACTGCTAAAAGTCACCACTTAGCAGGCTACCTACATACTCTCTCGCTGTCTCAAAAAATCCTAGTGAATACGGATTGTCTTTTTAACATCAAGTATTATATTTGAAACATTCTTCTAACTAATAAGAGTCAACGCTTGCGATTCCTTTCAAACCCTGATCACTTCTACAAATCTATTTACACATTTAACACCATTTATGCCAGCTTCTCGATTTTTCTTCTTCGGTTTCAACGACAAGCAAAAAACTGACGAGTACCATGAATTAATAAATGATGAAAGCGGAGCAGTTTACGAATCCGGGGCAAAGAAATTAGGACAAGCAGTTAGGTTCCCGCGTTTTAAAGTGAAACAATTACGTATGCAAATGTGAGGAATGAGCGTAGCTAATGGATATTGCATACAGGATGTTGGGAACGTATTAAGTACTTACTATTTGTCTCTTTGTAGCATCCTGTATTTAAGCCAGTTTTTCTTATTAACTTTAGATTTTTTTATATAAAACCTCTCCGACTCGCCATACGAACGACCAAAGACGGTTGGTAACGACTTGATGAGATCTATCGAGGATCGTATGTTGCGGAAGACTTTGAGAAAGTCCTGCAGTGGAACGGCAAAGGCTGATGTGACGATGACATAAAAATAATTATGTCCAATGATTCTGCTTACCATCAACTGATCGTATAGTTTTGGTTTATGTACCTACCCATTCCCAACGAAACAATAGAAAATATGCCAAAAAAATCAAAATAATTTTCCTATCGATATCATCTCGGAAACACGGAACATAATGGGCATAATATCATAAAAAAAATTATATTCATGATTCGTTTGGTTGCTGTTTTTAATAGACATTTTCAGATATCCCAGAACAACTTGCTAGCAAATTCCTACTCTACGATTTCAATACATTAATAATATCAATGTATCTGAAAGCCTTATTACAGAAAATTATTTTCAATAGCACCATATATGAGAAAGACAGCAAGTCTATTATCCGAAAATACGGGACAACATAATATGTATCTCGGTAAAATTCAATACCTATTCACATAAAAACTCGGTTAACTTTTCTGTTGTGTTTATAAATTAAAAAACTTAAAAAAAATCAATATACGTATACCGTTCCTCATATAATAATATGTAAATCAAGTCAAAAGGATGCGATAGCGATAATGCTTTATTAAATTTTTGGCCCAATGTACGCTCCTTGGGGAACTTCTTATTATTCAACCATCACGCCTTCCTCCGGGATCGAGCAGGAATACGTTTATGTAAATAGCTATTACATGTGAATAGATTCTCTCTTCCATTTGCAATATAACTCAATGGATCTCCAAGGATGTTTGGCGATGCTGGAATAGAAAGGAAAAATATGTAAGATATACAGTCGCAACTCGCTTAAAAGATTCTTTTAAGGGCATAGCAAAGGGCTCATAGCGCTGCTGCGGTAAAAAATCGCAAACGCTCTTTAGCAAACATTGCAGATTTTGAGTATTTGATCCCAGCTGTGATGGTAAAATTTTTCCGAAGTCCCGACCCCGAATGTCTCTGGAAGTCGTATTTCTACCTGTTTGCATTAGACTAGAACATAGTCCTGTCACAGCGTCCTCCGTAGTCCCACACCCGTGATCAAATGTGAGACATTAAAAGTATGAGGGCACACTTAAAGATTGTGCAATAGTCGTAGGTACATATGTATCAAACCTTAAGAGAATGCATTTGGAAATATATCGAAATATAATGTCAGGTTAAATGATTTAAAATATGGCCCCATTAATATTATGTCAAGTTTCTTTTTAAGTGCTCTTGTACGGTTGGTACGAGTAGTAATGGCGCTCAATTAGACTTTCTGAACTCTAACCCCGGAATCCACAAAGAGACATCGCGAACATGCTTAAAGATGTAACAAGAACTTAGGACCTAGCCGCAAGTCGCAACTACGCTAATATCTAAATTTAACAAAACTTAAGACTGGAGTCTTAAGTACTTAAAACTCGCCAACTCGCTACAAAGAGAAGATAAATTTCAAACGGATCCGATCCGAACCGGGATCCGACAACGGGTGGGGGTAAAATATTCCACTGGAGATTAAAACGGTCTCGCATATTATGTGATAACACATTGAGAATTCCACACCATTCTTCTGCGAGTATTCAACTTCACAATCAGACAAAGGACCCCCGGTACCTACGCCTTCACATTACGTGTCAAATTCGGTTAAGGCACGCCGCACACTCATTAAGCTTCCTGCACAACAAAATTGCTCTATAATATTTTCCTTGTGTAATACACATTTAATTTAATATCACATTTTAATCTCACTATCCTCGAGTTACGATTTAATTAGTCACTATCGCAAATATCGCCCCAATGGTTGACAAAAGACTGTTAATGATAAAAATGGTAGATATTATAATAGACTATAATTATAACTGTTATAGCGCGGGAGTATTCTACGCTACTCTGTCTACCTCCACGGGGATTACAGCCGCAATGTTACGTATTATAATAAAAAACATGATAACGGTGCATCCATATATGCTTAATGTTCAGTTGGAATTTTAGAAATCGAGCAGAAAAATATTTCTATAATTCTATATAAAGGAATTGAATTACTAATACCACTAGTAAACATAAAAATACAATCTGACAACGCGAAGAAAACCCTTACTAGTCCGTACCTAATATATCCTTCGCGTTTTAGAGCGGATGCCTTCGTTCTGATATGTTGTTTGTAAAACAAAGCACTTGTCTTAGGGAACGAGACGAATAAGAACTTGCATTAAACTATTGCGCAATATCTATAAGTAAAGCTTATTTTAATTAATACAAACGTCGAGAAGAAGGAACGTTTTTATCATGAAGTTTTCCATTATGTTGCCTAACGCGCGTGAATTCTGCCATCCCGTGGATGGCCAGCGTAGTTAACTATGTCAATATTTGGTAGTCTGATAAGGATAAGGAAGGAACTATGGAATCATTTTCATTCGCTGTTGTTAATTAGTTAATTTTATCGATAGGTACTTACTTAATTAGATACGTACATATTTATGAAATTATAGATAGTTATTCTCACACAGTAAAAAATTATACACGAATTGAATTCGTTTGTACATAGGTATATATATAATCAAATGAAACACGTACCGACTCTGAAATATCATTGAATGCCGATTAAATGCTAAGTTTAGAGAAGCTTATTCTTGTCCTATATCCTATGGCCTAATTTGCTAACAGTGACACCTATGGTTCACATCGCTAGAAGCATTTCATCTGGCTTTACTTACTTAAGTGATCTCGCGTCAATGTGTGCGTGCGTATTCATGCTTGCATGTGTGCGTGTGTGCGTGCGTTTGCATGTGCTTGTAAATACTAGATCTATGTCTTTGTTTATTTAATCTAAAACGAGAATCATAGTCCACGTTTCTTTTCCACGGCTCTTCCAAACTTAGTTTCCTAATCTAACCTAACCTAACTTTTATCAAAATCAAATCAACGGTTGTGCTTTCAAAACTTTACAGACAGATATACAAATATACAATAGTTACTAAAACATTTACTATATAAATACTTGCCAGTTTACATTTAAATAAGATAAAGTTGCGGTTTTATACACGAACGAATAAATACGAACCCGCCTCGTGGCATCTTAGCCTACATTTGGGAATACATATTGTAGATACATTGCCGTAATCGCAAGCCGCAGCCGCAGCCACAGCCGCGGCCGCATCGCTCCTTCAGCTATGAAATGTACAAATTCTCCTTATCTCGCGTTTAAACACTCAGTAAGCTTACACGAAGAACAATAGAAACATAAATATGTATGAGTATGTATATATATACATATGTTCAGTACAAAGATATTTGGCGCCCTCTCGAAGATTTTACTCGAAGACAAAATAAAGGGTGTAATCCTTTGTAATCCCATGTAATATTCTACACTTGTACACTGAATAATATGTCCAAGTTCTAATCTTCCCATATTATGCCATTGTATGTACCTATTTATTACTCTGTTAACAAGGGATTAGAGAAGCATTATTTGCCTCGATAAAAATAAGCGACCTAACTTAAGTATGAATCCTGTCAGACATCCTAAAACGCTATAATATGTTATGATTTGTTAATACTATTAAACGTAATCAATTAATCCTTATTTGTATGATTATGATATTTTTTAAAATAAACGCTAAAGCGCTCGAAACGCTGATAGCGCTAATATCTTCATTGAGAATAAAATAAACGTGCCTAAACTTAAGCAACATAAAGCGCTGCTAGCTATTATTTGGGTGATAACTAGTAAAAAAGTTTTGGAGGTAACATAGGAAGGTGAGCGACCAGGACCGGTTGTGATCAACACATAATAACAGTTAAACCTCGTCTAAAACCTTCAGAGTTGCATGAAACTTTCGAAATACGGGTTAACTTCTGACCTGTGTCATGTTGATGCAACAAGTATTTGGCTAATACAAGCTGTAAGCCTCGTTCGGTTGCAAAAGTATTGTGTTCATTTGCATTCTACGAACTAAATGTACACTTCTAATGTTTTCGTTAAACGAAAAAAATACTTATTTGTAAGTTGGAAATTAAGAGCTAAAGTTCGATATACCTACATACATAATTATATCTGCAATTTAAATTTTATTGTATAACATTTTATATTTATCATGATATGGGTTTGGTGAGGGCATTAGTTGAAATAAGAGGCTTAATTTAAAGGATTATAAAATTATCATGAAATAGGCTCACCACCTTTTCCGTTGAAAGTAAACTGGTAAAACGTGGGAGTGTATACTCCGCTGCCTAAACCTTCGGGGATTATAGGCGTGATGGTACTTTTTTGTCATGAAATAAGACATGTGGCGGAACAAGTTGAAACAAAAGGTTTGTATTCAGATTTTTTAAATCGTAGCGTTCTCTCATGTTGGCAATCTTCATTGCGATCACATAAAATATTTACACATATTACCTACACACATAGGTATTTTAATTGAATAATATACAAAACATTTACTAACACATAGATGTAATAAGTCACATATTAAATAACGTACAATATATAAGTACAAATTATTTGAAAAGTGATCGTTTGAGGATAAGGCTCCTCTTTTCCGACGATTAAATTTCGTTTCAACGTCTCAGAGCCCACTCGAAGAATTCCCGTCAGAAGGATGGTGTATGCCATTCGGAAGCCGAATAATTTATTCAGCCTTGTTGAATACTCGCGATTAGTGCTGGAATGTAACATGTCGATATGTGAAAAATACAATTTTCTATGATATTAAATTGTACTACAATTTATATTTAATTAACGATTAAACAATTTTATTGCCAATTAATTAAGCCAAATTTTACCATTTTTTATTTGTCAATAATTGTCTTTAGTAAAACTAATAGTTGTGTTGTTGATAACAATAATACTTTTTAATTTGAAATAATTAGAACTCCATATACGAGTATCTAGCTAATTTTAAAAATAAGCTTTCACATAAGATCTAATTCCACAGTGGGACATACAACATTTATATGCCTACTCCTTCAGAGCGTACACAATAACAGGGACATCGATATGTAAAAATAAGATCTAATCTACAATGAAGTCATCTCATAACTTCAAACCGAGTAAAACAATCGAATTGTTAAACAAAAAGTGAAAGAGCCAAAATACTCGAGTATCGATATAACTATTCTATCGACGGTTGCATCTCTACGTCCATACGACTTCTTTGTCAGTTGCGCAGATCCTACAAAAACATGCAAATATTGGAAGCGCAAAAGCTACCGAGTTTGAAAACGTTTCCAAACCCTTTAATGGCTAAGCAAATAGAAGTCCTCTTGTTCTATATTGACTTCCCTCTTCTGGAACGAGCCAGTTTGGTCACTAGGGTATATTATTGGAGTCGTCTGGAAAATTGTCCATAATGTTACTTTCAATGTATCGAGAAAGAAAAAAAACAATAATCTATTACCATACACTGGGTACGGATCGAGTTTCCGAGCCACCACTAGAAATTGCTATTTGAAAATCAAAGTTAGATAAATCGAATAGAACCCGATCAGGGCATCGAACCATGGACCTCTCAAGGATTAGTAGCCGTGATTGCAGGCTCTCGACTAACGAGGCAGTCAGTTCCTACAACAATATACAACCAGAAATTTCCGACTGAAATTAACATATCCACAGTTTTTGTCATAATAAATGATATTGTTTGAAGCATTCGAAAATTTCATTCGATTGAATTCGAATATTTATCGCACGTGTAGTAGGTAACTATGAAAGCAGTAATAAACCTGGTAACATGATGTATCTTGAAACGATTAAAGAAAATTAGAACATCTGTATATCGTGATCGTTCACCATTAAAGTGAAATACAGACAAAGAAAGCTATTCCGTTCTTAATAGAAATTGTTTCCACGAACATATCGCGAAAAGCTATGATTGAATCTTGATACACGAGACCGAAGGAATTAGACCGAAAGTTTAGTAACTTGTACCAACCATCTGGAATTGTTTTACTAGTATTCTAAATGGAGATTCCAAATATCTGAATTTTGAAACCTTCAACGTATGATAAATGTTTTTTCGGCCATTCTGAAAATTTTAAATTGACGCTATTTTTTTACGTTACTCAAAATAAACAATCATCATCATCATCATTATCAGCCTATTTCCGTCCACTGCTGGACATGGACCTCTCCAACAGAACGCCACTGAGTTCGATCTTCCATAGCCTGCCACTTTGCATATATCTTCACTCCGTCTAGCCGAAGGGCGAGTTACGCTACTTAAAAAAAAATAAACAATATAAATACCCTAATACGATATAAATATTATTGCATCAAGTCCATAATATATTGTATAATGTACAGTTATCACTGCATGAATGTCTCTCTATTAACCATTTAGGGACTTAAAACGTGTTTGTCATCGACACGCTAAGAAGAAGAAGAATGTCTCTCTATGTTTTTTTCATATACCTACTTCACTAGTAATAAGAACTTAGAAATATCAATAATTTATGCTAAAACAAATAAGTTGTAACGTTTTATTACATCGTCGAAGATACGTAGTATAAAATAAAACAGTCGCTTATAAATATCAGAATCATTACCTACTAATATTTCTTATGTATGTAGTATATCGAGACGATCTGCCTGGTTCAGTAAAACTAAGCACCGTTAGTAGTTGAATGGGTATTTTATAAATATTTAACACCCGGGTTGATTACTAACTCATATCGCCTTATAAAGTAGGATCCAGACTTGCCGCAGTTTCATAAGAAGCCAGCAGTGGGACCACGACGGGTCTACTTACATATTAATAACTTTAAATTGAACAGTATCCCTAAGACCTGAACTATCTAAAAGTTGAGAACTGTAATTTCCAATAATTATTCATGTAGGCACGGTTCCTTATAAAGTCTCTTTTTTAATGGTAGTCAAAAAACTTACGAAACACTTCGCTAAGTCGCTTTCTCTCAAAGAATACCTACCTAACGAATCCGAGGTAATTAATTATGTATATTGACGCAAGGAAAGTTTATGAATTTTTAATGATGATAAATGAAATGGCAACGCATTTATTATTTCGGATTTCACGGAAAATACTCACTGTTTAGTTAATAAAATCCTTAATCTCGTAACAATTATATCCATTTTACATAATAATCGCAAGATGTTATAACATTTTTCGAGGAGGGTATGAATAAACTTCTCTCTGCAGTTCCAATGTGGATAGAACTTTGCAACCTATTAAAAAAACGTCAACGTAACATCGCGCCTGTAATCCCGGAAGGGTAGGCAGAAGAGTGTAGTACATTCCCAAGTTTCAAAAGTTACGTTTACGTCGTATGGAATAAGTAGTAAGTATTATTGCCTATTGCCATAAACATTATCATTCCTAGTTAAAAACCCGTCCATTTTCGAAAGACTAGAAGAAAAAATAATCTCTATTTGTGAGGAGAGCCATATTCTAACAGTGGAATGATAAAAGGGTCGAAAGAAAACAAAATATTTACATACATGGAACAATATATGAAACACGATCCAAACGGACTATACTCGTATGGTAACATTTAGAAGTAGAATTTTCCGCTCCACTTTCTAAAGTAGCATATCTTCTTTCAGTGAATGAATATTTTTTTCTCGAACTTCAAGCGATACAAAAATTCGGTCAATATTCGAACATACCTGAATCGATCCGAATTTATAGATACTTTCCGTGAACTCACTGCGGGTAAAAGTTGAGGAAGCTTCGGACACGTAAATTGGTCTTTGTTGTTCAATATAACTACTCAGCAAGAGAAAATATATTTTGATGCCTTCAGAAACTATTCAAATCGTACAAGTTCTATTTAAAATTCTTGGTTATTATAGCATAATAATAAATAAGTAGTAATGGTAATATTTTAGGGGACTTTAAATATGGCCATGTGGAACCAAACTGTGTCGACCTTCTGCTATGGTAACAAAACGGTGTATAACTTGATATATTGCATTAAATAGGTAACGTTATATAAGTCGATAAATACAAATACATGTATTTTTAGATACTTTATCACCCAGAAATAACATTTGCACTAAATATTGGTGCTGATTGTGCGAATATTAAAAAACTCTCTGTGTGGAACCAACGATTGAACGTTGTTTTTTTTTTGTCTTGTTTTAAATATATAGACATATTTTCTTGGGTGGAAACCTAAGCCCTTATCTCGACTCAGCAGTCTTGGTCACTAATGACCGGACTAAAAGAAGAGTCACTACGAAGTTCATGTTAAATATACATATACGGGACATGAATCGAATGTGGGGAAGAATTTTTTGACGAGCAAATTGGCACAATGCTTGCGCACCAGCTATCAAAGAGAATTTTTAAATCAATATCAACGAACAGTTTATTTGTTTCAGGGTATATGTACGAAACATTAACATGATTCATTATTTGTTAGATGATGTTTTTAAGTAGGTATACAAAAAAACAATTATGACGATGTGACTAACACAAGTGAAAAAAATACATTTAAATTCCACCAATTCGTGATAACTATATCAAAATTATAAACTCTAAGTACATGTCTATTTCACATCTCAAATATATGGAACTGAATTATTTATCAAAAGTCTTACACCAAAAGTTATAAAGATGTTATGAGTAAAACAACGAGTAAATCAATAGTAATAAAAGTTTAATTGTGTTATTCCCGTCTGGATAGATTTTCATTAATATTTAAACGTACCTACATATATTCCATATCTGAGCTAGTGTTATTGTATGCCAAGCACAGATATACCTAATGTTTTTTTTTTCATTCAACCCATTTTATAGTTTCACTGCTGGACAAGGATCTTCTCTTAGAATGAGAGGGTTAGGGCCGTACT
>DWME01004567.1:0-16136 GCA_018244795.1 Parelbella ahira ahira
GAGCACGACTTCTGGAACCGCCTGCGCTGCTACTCGTAGACAGCTTAGGCATTTAGCCGTGCTGTCATTCTACATTCGTCCTTTTATTAATACACGCACGCTGGCTCCGGAACTTTGTGAGAACGGCGAGACCAAGACTTAATGGGTAATTCTATTACTGGGCAATAAATACATGCAAGTACATTGCCCCAGTTGCCACGCCACATTCCCTGAATATATGTGGTGATGAGAACCGGGTACAGTTGTCATTCACAATACCTCCACCTCCCCCCCCCCTTACATAAGCTGTCGCGCCTCGACCTCTACAAACTCCCACGTACTTGCCATATTATTGTACAAACTCAGACTAGTAATTATAACACTCGGAGAAAATTTATTCAGCATAAAAAAGTTTGAATCTCAAAACTAAGCAAAAAAATTATATGAAAGCAGGCTGTGGCGGATACGGCGAGTAATGCTGACGCTACACTACCGAATAGTATTATTACTTTAACCCTAGCTTAGAGTTTCTCGTTCTTCAAGATCATTAACGTCAATTCGATTAAGACATTCTCTAAAAATCCTGACTAGCAATACGTTGGTTTAAAAGTTTTTTATGTTAGAGAACGGACATTGATATTGGTTAACCTCCAGCCTACATTCTTAAACTCCAGCTCCACCGTCGTAAAGTTGCCTGGACAGGTGACTGATTGTAGCCAATATATCGAACATTGGCATGATTTTGGGAGCAGTTGTATTCTTACTTACCTTTGAAGGAGCATCAATCAAATATTATCGTCAAAATCAAATAAGTATTAAAAGGACCGGTTAAAAAACAATCTAACATACATACATATATATGTTGCCAATAAAACTATACTCGTATATTCACAAATCTATAATAGCGAAATAAGGTAGGCTAGACTAAACTAGGCTTTCATCAGAAACAAGAAGATCGGTATCAGACAATGTGTCGTGTACGTTTCACAGTAAATAAATTCGTTATTCGTTCGAATTCGGTTTGACGTTGAACGTTTATATGGAGCCAACGTTATGTAATGAAGTCTCTCAACGAAAAACAAATACTGCAGAGCGTAGAAACAAAACTAGGCTTCGTTCCCCGACCGCTTTCACTTTGAGTGAATTAAAGAGTTCTGCGTTTTCAACGCTACGATTGTAGTGTTCTTGACTGGCAGATTTTTAAAAATAGTCGTTTTGCAAAGCAAACGAGCAAATAGCCGTCACAAGTGACTGCCGCCGCCCGTAGACACCTGCTACCAACTTCGAATAGGACTATGCATAAGTATAAATATTAGCATAAGTATTAGTATAAATGTTATTGATAAGGTATTTGATACTGATGTTATTATATTCATATTCTGGATTAGGACGACAGGATCTCGTCAAAATATAAAAGATCTCCCTTCCTGCTCACTCTTTTAGTGTTGCCAGCGTCTACACATTTTGGTGACTGCTGTACATTTGTCAATCATGAAATATGAGAATGTATTCTAGGACCGAGAGTTCTAATTTGGGAACGATTTAAATCTAACTCCTAACTGTAAAATATTTCTCAAGTCGTTTATGTCATATAAAACAATGGATAATTATGTATCGTGAAAATTATATACAAACATTGTCTTATTTTAATTTTACTCATACATACATATAGATACGAGTTCGAGAAGAAATGACACGGTTAAGTTTGTCGCGAGGGAACAATGGCCTCGTGACGTCACAATTGTGTTATTTACCGACTGTGAGAAGAATCCGCACACCGTGAACGGGTAAATACGGTAGCGCAAACAATGTGCCTCAATTCCTCAATGTGCGAGGAATTATCGAATTGGAGCGTTTCGTTGAGCATATTCGTACCTTTTATTTAGGTGATTCAAGGTACTATTAAATGTCTCGTGAGTGTTTATACACATGATTGTATATGTTCGGCCTTAACTCATGTAAGTTTTTCGAGATGGTCTCAACTACAGAGTTTCGGACCTGTACGAGGTCCTTCGACATGAGCACATCTTAGAAATCTGAAACTTAGAATTCACAATGAATAAACTTGATGTTGTTAGTTTTAAAGATATCAACCATCTTCCTAATTAGAACTGGAGATTCTGCAGGTTCCCGTTATTTTTGTTTTAAATAACCCTGAAAATGTCTACATCCGCAGTCAGCAAGAGTTGTTCTCCGTGCTCAAAGCTTACTCGGTCCTCAATCCGAAGGTGGGCTACTTCCAAGCGCAGGCGCCGGTGGCCGCCTTCCTCCTCATGCACATGCCCGCCGTGCAGGCCTTTTGGTGCCTTGTCAGCATCAGCGATAAGTACCTCAGCGGATACTACAACCCCGGGTTGGAGGTATGTGTCTTCGACGTGTAATCTTCGACAATATCGAATGTAATTCGGTGCTCTATACCTACTCCGCAAGGGTGCACACTAGCCGCTGTGAAAATAATAAGGTTCCGATAAAATCTTATTGGTTTCTCTCGAACCTTGGACCGCATTAAACGGATTGCGTCTCGACACTTTCGTTCAGAGTGTCCTTTCTCATTGTCATTAGAAAGCTAATGCATATTCAAGCCACAGCCCCTCGCCCTTGGGACCTGGACTGTGAAAGTTTACTAATTCACAGCAACAATTGAATGTTAAGAATTTTTTTTATTCCAAATTGTCTCGCAGAAAAGTTTAGAACATAAAATCTTCGTAAAGAGGCTAAAAAAATATGTAGTTACTTGAATGTCATATCATTTTTATTAAATCATGAAATGACTGCCTGGTTGGTCGAGCGGTTGCAAGCGCGACTGCCGATCGGGAGATCCTGTGCTCAAATCCCGGGTCGGGTGCTATTTGATTTTTCTAATTTAGAATTTCTAGTAGTGACTCGAAGTCTGGAATGGTGCCCGGTGTCTGCCAAATGGCAATAGGTTCACCACCTATTCCATACTTAAACGTATCTGGTGAAACGTGGGAATGTATTACACTCCTCTGCCTACCTCTTCGGGGATTACTGTCTGTGCACTTGAGTAGATATGTATGTGTGCTATGACGCACGCAGGTGCTGCAGCGCGACGGCGACATCCTGCACGCGCTGCTGCGGCGCACGGCGCCCGCGGTGCACCGCCACCTCAGCAAGCACCGCGTCGAGCCCGTGCTCTACGCCACCGAGTGGTTCCTGTGCGCGCTCACCCGCACACTGCCCTGGGACAGCCTGCTGCGCGTCTGGGACTGCTTCCTCTGCGAGGGCGTCAAGGTGATGACGTCTATCTGGTCCGCTAGTACTGCGCTCGATGTCACGTCAGTTAGACTTACTTGACCACATTCAGGAGTTTCGTTGTCGAATACTGTCTTGGAGTAACATTCGAATATCTGAAATTGTGCAGACCCATTAGTCATACGAGGGTTGTTTGGCCGCAGGTGCTGTTCAAGGCGGCGCTGGTGATCCTGGCGGGCGCGCTCGGGCCCGCCAAGGTGCGGAAGCGTGCGGCCGGGCTGTGCGAGACGCTCGAGGTGCTCCGCCACCCGCCCGAGCCGGTGCTGGCAGAGGAGTACCTGGTATACCACATGCAGAGGCTCAACCTCACGGAAGAGGACTTCGAGTTCGAGCACCAGCGGCAGACCGCTCGCCGCCGCGCCATGCCTAACAGAAGGTGGCTCTTTCATATTGCTATATGATGCTTCATACTCCTATATGACGTTTCATACTTCTATATGACGCTTCAGACTCCTGTGTGCCGTTTCACACTCATGAGCCTTCACACTCCTAAATTACGTTTCATACGCCTATATAACGTTTCCCTCTCCTATTTGACCCTCCATAGACCTATATAATAATTCATAAGTGTATATGACGCTTGATAGTCCAACACACTTCGTACTGTAATTATTCCCATTTTTCACTTTACAGTGGCAGCTGATTCAGCGAGTGCTTCTACAAGCGCTATTCGAAGAATAACGCAAGGGACCTCTTCCACACGCTGTAGAGCGGGTGCGTTGATTGACTGTGGACTGCGTTAAGCTATAACATACCTTAAGATGTGAGTGATAGAGACGAGAATCGCGCGAACACGACCACGAACACGACGCACCATGGTTGTGTGATAGTGCATGTGTGTGTAAATTATAAATAGTGATAAGTGTATCAGGTGGGCGTAACTGACAGTGCCCGTGTGTGATTTAGGTGTGTCCTGAACTATGATCAACACTGAAGACGAGAAATATAATGGCAAGGTTTGCAGTGAGGGTATTTGATTCTATTGTTTTTCCAACTCTCTCCTAGTTTACAATATGTAATATTGGCAATATTATCAGGCGTTTTTACTACTAAACGTTTCCTGAGTATTTTTGTACATGGTCTGTATGTATAGGTCTAATTCAAGTGCGTATTTTCGCAATACATATGTTGTCCACTGAAGAATATTTATTTAAAAGAAAAAAACAAATCCTATTGGGTATGTCCATTCAAGTGATCCATGATTTGTTACAAATTTAAATTTTCCGGATTGTTATGCTTCCATTCTAGCACAATTGATTTCATATTGCAATGCTTCATTGTACATACATTTTTAATAAACTCAATAAAATGAAACTGCCAAAAAATTTATTTATTTTCACACATATCATACACACAATAAAGAAATTATTTATGGTATATTATCCCTCTCTGACATACAAGGTTCAATAGAAAGAAAATAATGACTATGTCATCATTATATCATTAATATTGATAAATTTTCCTTATGTTAGTATTTCTACGATGAGTTTTCAAGAATTCCATAGTATTTTAGAACCATAGCTCAGTATGTTAAGTTTTTGTTCTCGAATCAATGGTTTTGATTGGACCGTTGAAAAGATGTCTTATTTTATTGTGTTTGACTGCCACAGCTCATATGTTTGTAACAGTTTTATGTCATCTACATACATATATATATGTGTGTGTGTGTGTATATATATATACATATATTTATATATATGTTTACATTAGTTTATATAAATCCTCCATTTGGGAACAGTTCAAATATATACTTATATATTCTACACTCCTCTGCCTACCCCTTCGGGGATTATATGCGTGATATTACGTTTTTTTAATATTAATAAATGTAAAAGAAAAAATATTATGCCAAAACATACATATATAGGTGATTATGGCAACGCCGTTATAAATAACACCATGTAGGTATGTACCAATCATTGATTATGACTCATACATCACCCAGTCGTAAAGCCATATTGCTAGTAATTATATATTGTCCAGTGGTGTGTTACCATTTAATTGCAATATGTGACTGATATTTATCCAATGCTATCAGTAAATTAAAAAACTGTCTGGTTCAAGAGTTAATCCATAAAGATTTCTGTCCTAAGTTACGGTTCAATGTACCCAATTTGTCTATTTTTACCTTAGTTTTATATATAGAAGTTGTAACATAGCGCGTGGGAAGCATATTTCAAAACTGCTGCGAATATAACATTTGTCAATGGTCACAACAAAAATTATGGTGACCGATTGTAAATATCCCTTGGCATCAAGATGGTAATTTTTCTCTTTTTGACATAGTTTTCTTTCCTGAATAATGTAGACATGATAGCTTGGTGGTGTTCATACAAAACCTGTATGTTTCAATGATTTTATACTGTTTAATAATGAAATTATATATGAATGTATATATGTAACATTACAATATGAATAAAAGTATTGTTACAAGTATTACAATACAATGTGATAAGTTTGTTTGTAATGTTATTATTACATATCTCGAAATTGAAGTGGTTATGGAGTGTAAATAAATGAATGAAGAAGTAAAATAATGTAAAGAAGAAAAAAAAAAAAATTTGTATTGAAGCAAAGTACAAGTATGTTAAATAATGGGTAACGGATATTATGAATGCAGTGGAAAGTGAGAATGTCGGTTTTTATGTGTCGCGTGGTTTTATTTTTCGATTTCAGATATTATTCTATATTTTGTTTAGACACAAACAGATTCTATATTTGGTAATTATATTGAAATATCTTCATAGCTATCGAGAAATATTTTTTATTAAATTAATCAATACCTATATTTTATAACAAGATTACTTTTTAATATCTGAGCTTAATAAAACTTGTGTGTCTATAAAAATGTATTCATATGTATGACGAGGCTTAAGCAGATTTCATTGTTCCTTACAATTTGTCTGTACACATCGTACTGCACACCTTTTGTCTAGTGTTCTTCTTGTTACCAGGTTTGTTTTTAATTCAATGTCCGAGTTATTAATTAAAATACATAATTGTTCATATTAAATTAACTTAGATGTAATTTAACATGTAAATGTATGGAGAATGGAATATGGTTTCAGAAGATGTATATTTTTCCAAAGTGAATTGATTAATAAGAACTTTGACACAACTGAGATATTTCAATTGAATTTAACTGAATTATCTCATAGTTGTGTGTGTGGATGTGATAAAATTAATAATAAAGAGAATTGTCTGTCTTTGCTTGCTTTTAAAAGTGTGGTGTGAAAAAATTGATTTCGGTAATTTATCAGTTAATGATGGGGCCCAGTTAAAACTCGAATGTTGAATCTTTTGGTATGTGCAATCTTTCCATTATTTAAATGACGGATTTTGTATATATTTATATGTTTTTTATATAATGTATATGTATAATTAAATTGCATATCATAGGTCTTTATAATTATATTTAAAATTTGTTGGTGAAATTGTTTTATATTTTATATAGGCGTCTTTTCAAGTTCTCTGTGAGTATGTGTATGAATATGAAGCTTAGTTCTACTTGGAACCCATGCACATAAAAAATGTATATTGACCTAGTTTTACATTTAAAGTAAAAATTGTATCATTTATTTTTGAGATTTTTTTCTTTTCGCTCTTTCTACAGTTCTTTTATACCAGCACAATCAGAATGGATTGTATATTTTCGAATATTGTTTATTTTAAACTAGGAGGCACAATAATTGTGAGACAGAAATGTTGGTATAAAAAAATCAATGATAATTGTATTGTACAGTACTTTTTTAAAATACAATGAGTAGAGATTTTGTATGACTATGCTGATAATTGTTGGGCAGTAATTCCTTTCGTCATCTGTATCTTTGCACTTATTTGTATCTGATCTCAAACAGATTTGTTACTTCTTGAATTTTAATATAGATTTCACTACAGACATGACTTGGCTGTAATAACAATGGGTCCTTCTACCCTAGTGAAGCTTTCCTATCTCTATTGTCAGTTATTTTCTTAATATATTTACGCTAAAGGACTTACGTCAGCGAACCATAGAGAGTGATTTTTTGAACCAATTTTTTTTTAACAACGCTTGCTAAGGGTGAAGGAAGGCATCGTGAGGAAACTTGTTCACATTAGATTTTATAAAAAAAAATCTAAAGGTGTGTGTGAAGTCTGCCAACTCGCACTTGGCCAGCGTGACAGACCATGGGCCTTAGCCATGTCAATATGAGAAGAGACCCATATTCCAACAGTGGAATGATAGATGGGTCGATTATTATTATTTATTTCTAATAGCTGCCAAGAAAAAGTATTTTTTTAGTAAAATTCAAAATGTTACAAGCATAACAGGCAAGATCGAGTATATATTCAAAACATATTTTAAAAATTGAAACCAATTAAGTTAATGAATATTTGTTAGATTAAATTATCCTCTTTTATTCAGTTTTAAGCCACCTTTTTTGTATGGGAATTACTGTTAAATTTTTTTCATACTACAGCGTTAGTATTGATGTAGGCTATGATTTAGGCGTAAGTTTTAAATATTTGGTGCATAATGTTTTTATTTCCCTCATAATTTTATTTTATATTTTTATTTAACGTTTTGTTTATTGGTGCGCTTTGGCGTGTTGATAGTTCGTGACAGAAGTAAAACTAAAACAGTTACTTATTGCTTGAAAAATCTGTACTTTTATTGATGTTTACATATAAAAGTCGTTATTTTCATCGCTTTGAGATAAACTTTGTCTATGCTCGTCTCAACTTGTGACATTAATTGCAAGATGGCATCGGACTTCGAACGGTATTGCCAGTAGTAAAAAATCGTATACTTAAATAGGAATACGTTGAGACGGAAAGAAGACGTCGGAAACATTACAGGAAAAAGTTATCGTGTATTTTTCTCATCTGTTTTTTTACTTCTGTTACGCACTGTCTCTCCGAGCTCTTAGGTTTAGTTCAACAGAATGTTTCTTTTAGTGTTTTGGGTGTTGTGTGTTTTGTTTTTTTTTATTTAAACCCAGAATTTTTATTCAATGTTATGTCACGCACGCCGCCGTCGCGCTGCAATCGTAGTTTTTTTAAATTATTATTATTACCTTTATCTCGTTAGTATTTACAACTAAAGGTTTGAATAATTTTGTCTGCTGTCGACTTTAGATCTGATTGGAGAAATAATTACGCTTCAGTCTAATGTTTGTTACTGGCCAGAGACGAGATGATTGATGAGAAGTGATTTCGTTTGAAAAAAAAATGTTTTTAAGTACATTGGGGCAGGTTCATTTCATATTTTCAGTAACAATTTTATATAATTCTCCCCTAAAGTAATGATTCGACAGTGAAGTAAAGACTAAATTAGATGTTCTAGGTTTTGCCAATGATTATGTAAGTTTAGTGGCAGATTAGCATTCATGTTGGCAACATTAATAGTTTATCAGTTTTAAAAATGAAAAGAATAGGTGAACATATATTTCTGTCTAATCATTTACAAATTGTTTTGAGTGTTAAATTTGAAATATATTGTCTTTATTTGATAGTTATTAAAATGAGATCTAAAGCCGGCTACAGTAAGATAATAGTATTAAGCGACCAAATATTAACTTTTCGATTATTGAATAGAAGCACAACATGAACTTCAACAGTATTCCATATGACTCTGTTTACATGAGACAGTTTTTTGTGGTTTCATTTTATGAACGTTATTATCTCAATTCTCGAGTGTCGCTTTTTCATGTGACTATCATATTGACAAGTATCTTTTTTCACTCGTTACCATTATGTTGTTTACTGCCAATTTTTCTCTCGTTCAATAGCCATTTGAAAACTGTCTAATGTAGTCGGGTCCTAAGCGCCCACATTCCGTTTCCAGACTGTATTAAATATACGAATAATTTTTGTCAAGCTAGTGCAAATTAAGTCGAGTATGGACGTCGTGATTTTATATTATGCTGCGCTAATTATCACTGCAATATTTGTGTTGTAAATAAACGTGTCAACATCTACTGTTGTTTTATTCTTGATCATTTGATTTGAGAACGATGAATGTGCAAGCGAGTGAAGTCTGTGAGGGTGAGGGTATTTGATACT
The DNA here is from genome assembly GCA_018244795.1 of Parelbella ahira ahira. Taxonomy (NCBI): domain Eukaryota; kingdom Metazoa; phylum Arthropoda; class Insecta; order Lepidoptera; family Hesperiidae; genus Parelbella; species Parelbella ahira. Next base: position 9,298 of record DWME01004567.1, read on the forward strand.
CGGGGCCTCAGAACCAACTTAGCATTATATTTGATTTTGACTTCGTCTCGACTGAATCATACGTATTAAAATAGAGAATTTTTTGTTCAGTGGATAGTGCGCCAAAGATGGGTTGGGTTCCCTTGCAAGAACAATTTATTCGTAAGGCGAGCATGACAATCATTTGTTGTTTAGATGTGGAATTATTTACACCAGTATTTGGTACTGTATACGTAAATGTGTATATTAGCTGTCTAGTCGTATACATAACGCAAGCTGTGTTCAATTGGAATTAATTGGAATAATGCCAATTGTCCCGATTATTATTATTATTACCAATATTAGCTCATCACATTAGGTCCTCAAGTGGTTGAGTGGATGAGTATATTTTGGACATGATTATTAATTACTCGTACGTATAATTCTCGAAGGGGTAAGCAGAGGAATGTGGTACACCCACGTTTCATCAGTTATGTTTACGTTCCATAGAGTAAGTGGTGAGGCAATTGCCATACACCGGGCACAGATTCAAAATCAATAATAGAAATTCTAAAGAAGAAAAATCCATTAGTACCCCTCAACTGATTACCTCCCGATCGGCAATCGTGCTTGTAACCACTCTACAAACGAGGCAGGCATATTAATTATTCATTATCAGAAATATGTATCACGAAGTCCAAAATTTCGAACAAACGTGTGTAGTCGTCCAGGCTTCAGTATTTGCCTGCTGAAGTACCATTGCTGTTTCTACGCCAGCCGTCCGAAACAGTTGCGTTACTGCATTGATCAGAGTATCCAAATTACTTTGTTCTTGAAGACCACTTATAGAACTATTGTATTATCCTTTGTGAAGAATGTACGAAACTAAAAACACAAGTGGTGAGGAAATAGAAATATCTATTACTACTGAAAAATTGCATTGAAACTACATACTACATAACGCCATAGAAGTAAATAATATGCCTTGTAAATTCATGAGGGTAGATTGAAATAAAACCAAATAAACATGCTGTATAAATTATAATTACATACAAAACTGTAAGATACATACCACTCTTAACACGAAATAACACGTCCTTAGTGTCCGTACAACCTGACACGCTACACATGTTTTTATATCAGACTGAAGACAGATTAAAACGATTCGGGAACGCCTATTAGAACGTTCCAGAACCATGGGAACATTTAATCATTTGAGCACCATAGAATTCTGTTTACATTATATAATTAACCTTTTAAGTTATTTGTATATTAAAGTCTGTTATTAAATGTAGTCTTATAAGATTTTGTAGAAGCGTAATAATATTTATTAAGTGGCTTCTCTCCATACATACGGGTAGAGGCAGTAGCGAAGAGAGAAACATTTGTTATCCTCATTGTAACAGTTATACGTGTTCGTAGATACACAAAATTTAATTTAAATCCTTTCTTTTCGCAATTTTTACAAAGCAAACTTATTGTTAGATCATATATTGCAGTCACTGCATGTTAAGCAAAGTGGAATTTTACGCATCGCCATAATATGAAATTAATAAACGTTCTTATTTGACACTGTAGATCTAGTTTTATGGTATTTAAAGTACTTACATAAAATTATTTCAATCCCAACAGGTCAAACTTCGTCCACATCCATTATCACAGTAACCCTTGCAACATAATCGTCACTAGCTCTCAAATAAACATTGGATACCAATGTTACATAAATATTAGATAGATTACACCAATGTCACAAACATTAAGTACGTTATACCAATGTCATATAAGCATTAGGTACGATACACCAATGTTATATAAAAACTAAGTATGCTCTACCATCTAAAAATTGCAATGTACACAAACACAGAACCAAAACCAAACCCAATCAATGTATGTAGAGAAAAAAATTTCTATAACTTAACATGACCGTCGTGCAAAAAACAATAAGAGTATCGTGTAATATATCAAACGATTTCTAAATCGATCGTGAACCGGTAATCATACTATATTAGTAGTTTTGATTGTGGTATGTGTTTCAAGCGCAATATGATTAGACAGCTAATAAGCGTGCATGTTGCATACTAGGTCGCCTGATCATTTCGTACCAAGTGCATTTGTGGCTTACACCGATATAACATTTCAGTTATTCACACAAGGCAATTCAGACAGAATGCCAAAAACCGTTATGTTAATTGCCCATTTGTGTTAAAAGTTCAATTTGAAAAATTATTTCGAAAATGATTTGTTAAAAAACTTGCTGTTAACGATTACATTGTATTATTAATAATTCATAATCGTAGACATAGTTGTGTGTACGTTTCGCTCTATCCGTCTCACTCGTATCTTCTGGTCCACAACACCTACTACTTAAAACGGAAGTCCGATTTAAGTAGTGTCAATGTTAAATCCAACGACGAATTTGATTAGTGAAAACACTAATTCAATTCATTCTTAATAAATTTTATTATTGCTCAAGAATCAATTAAACCCAGTACAATGCCATTTGTAAAACATATGTAACTTTTACAATTAGTTATAATAAAAAATAACCACGTCGGGGGCACGGCAGTGCACGGTCATGTTCGACCTTACAGTTATATTGTACACATATGTTTAAAACGTGGAAGAAAATCAAACTCCTTAAACATTTAGGTGTATATTTGATATCAATGATACAATACAATAAAGCGGTTTTGGAAGTCTAAGTGAGTCCATGTTTCAAATATAAAAATATATTTCTTTCTTAGAAGAAAAAAAAACCAGTTATTGCTTTATTTTAAGGCGAGGTGTTAGTCATGTAGACTGAAGTGTTAAAATTATTAAAAGAACAGATTATAAAGCATTAGCTACTGCCAAATACATTTAGCGTCTAATTCATTACGGAAAATCGTTTTAACATGCATTAAAGTCTTTATTTGTCGCAGATTTTTATATAAAAATACACTATAAATTATCAACAATTACCTATATTGCCTTTTGGATTTGAATCCGCCACTTTATTTAAGAATGACAACAATCCGTAAGCGTTTTTTTTTTCAATCTTTCGTATAGCCTTACATGCTTAATATTTTCGGTCAAATTTTCCTGTTGAAGCCAATGTTTTGTTAAAGAGGTGTCGGCATTAACTGAATCAAGTATCCAATTTGTCTTTCAAGGATGGAAGAAAATAGTTTGAAAAAATCATCACTTAAATCGAATTTTTATGACTATTTTATAGGTACCAAAATAAATATATTCAGGTATAAACCGCCGTCATTAGGAATCATTCATATAAACCGTTGGTAAAGTAGTGTAAACAATATATAGGCGCCTTTTTAAAACGGCTAACAACGCCATCTATAGATCTGTTTGACGCACCTCGACATAATAAGAGACGACGTGTTATATATCAAAATAATTGATAATTTTATGTGAACCTCATCATTGACATAGCGAATACAAATGTATTCATTGACATTTTGGTTAGAGACTCGTGCCTAGCACTGGAACGAGAGTTGACGATAGGTACTTACTAATAGCAAGTACATCAGCGCATTGATATTGGTTGACAGTTCGAAATGTGTCAAAATGTCTAAAAGGTCAGAGCAAAGCTTACGCAAAACTTTAAATTAAAAAATATCTTTAAATTATTTCATACACAAGCCTTAAATCGAACGATGACATTTTTCATATGCCTTTGTTTATTCGTTGTCTCTTTCGCACCCGTCGTACGAATCGTACGGCATGTCTCGAGGTACGGGGTCATTACAGACCTGAGTATTTATAAGATATGTATTATAAACCTTTTCATTATATATACATATATACTTCATGTATAGCGTGAAAGATATGTTCACTGACTTGTACATTGTGTTAACATTGTGTTAGACCACGATAATGGCAGTGAGAGTGCTTATGTAAACAATGGCGATATGATGTAAAATTTGACCATTACAAAAACCTGGAGCCGTCCATAGTCTTTTTATCACGAGCTAGTCACCAATCCTTCAGGACCATAGCTTTGACGACGATACTAATACAAATAATAATCACAATTTTGTCTATCCTAGCTTCATTTTTTATAGCTCTAACTGTCAGACGCCAACTGTACAACCTTTTTCAAATCCTTAATATATGTAATTGGTGGCTTTGCAATTCGTTTGATTACAGCGAGACGAGCACGAAACAAAAGAATAACTGCGCGGAAAGATGGGTGAGAAATAGCCGTCACAGCGATTGCGCATCCGAATTTTATTTCCGTGTTGAGTGGACGTTGGAACAATACAAAATAACGTTTCATCATTCCAGCACCGCACATGGTTTTCCTGTGGCGTGGATGACATAGATATAAACGGAACATCACGCCTGTAATCCCCGAAGGGGTAAGCACAGGAGTGTGGTACACTCCCACGTTTCACCAGTTACGTTTACGTCCCATGGAATAGGTGGTGAGCCTATTGCCATACCATAGACATACAGACGCATAATAGATAATTAAACAAGTAATGACATGACATAGACAATTATACAGTGCAGACAAGTAAAACAAATAAATAAATAAATAGCTAAATAGATAGTTCCGGTAGTTGGATCTACTTTATTAAAAGTAGTTTAGAAATTCAACATTTTACCTTCAATTTAAGCTTCCATTAACAATTACCATGTTTGTGACGATGCATTGTTTTGTTTGTGGGTAGATGAAGATTTTGTATCTATCAGATACAGTTTACTTGTGAATTTTTCATACTATCCATGTTTATGAACATTCGATTTCTACCATAAAGCTTTCGCGGCTCTTGTTATAAAACCAGATCATTATAAAGTCGGCACATATACATACTATCTTATATCAATGCCAACACTTACAATCAATTTGTGTATCACGAGCCTTTCCGCTAAAGACGGATAGAGACACCCCTTAAAATATTATATTGCTGTTTACACGATTAATTATGAGCCCTTTCATAGAACGACAAAACAAACGACGTTATAATAACAGCCCTTTGAGGTATGGAAAAACAAAAAGGTATCAGCATGGAATATTATAGGTGTCACCCCATATCAATGACAGACATACGAGCGTGTCAAGGCCGGGAGTAAAGGGTCTGGTTGTCATTATTATTATTAAACCGAACACCATATCCAGATAACTGAACTCGCATCTCAATAAATTTCCATATATAAAATTATCTAATCAGTTAAGTGATAATTTTTTTTTATTTCTCATATGTAACAAGGCTGCAGTATGCAGTACTCATAATATATGTAACACTGCACGCATATATAAATTCATTTAAAATTATTTACCTAGCGCAAGTAACACACCCGTGGTATAGTCAGAGAACGCACTCACAAATTTGTACCCACAGCTAAAAGGCCACTCATTGTAAACTCTTCAAATATTTCGATTTCTTCTTCAACATATTCTTCACGTCTTCCAACATCTCCTGCAAGCCGCTGTACAGCTTCTGTTCGACGGTGCACTGGTACTTATTGTCGATGTTCATTTTCACCAGCTCGTCTTGCAACGTCGATTTATAATCGTACGTCGGCCATTTATCGAATATATCCTCTAGTAACGCTATCGTCTCTTGCACAGTATCGTTTAAACTGCTCAGTGTTTCTAAAGTTTTAATGTGATCGGGCGATTGGTTGGCTTTTTTTCTTGACTTTTTCGTATTCGCAGGCGCTGTTAATTCATTGCACACTCCCAGCAGGAAAGTTATTATGCCTATGAACTGAAATTAAAAAAAAAACCATGCTTACAATTGTATGTTTGCGTCTTAGCTGCATTGCCATTTTAAAAAAAAGAGCATTTTATTTATAAATTTAAAACAAGGCAATAATTTAAAATAAATTAATTTCAGCCCGACTTGGCTGGAGCACTGCCGCGCATTACATTTTTTTCACGTATATTTCGATGGAATATTACTGCTTTATATTTTAAAGCGTTTGTTTTGTTGATGGGCTAAAAACATTGAAGCGTTACGAAAATTAAAAATTAGGCAAGAAATAGGGCGTAAATGTCGTAAGCGCCGCGCAGAACGCGTGACTTGCGTTTAATTGCAGTACAAAGTATAACACAAAATCACTTTAAAAATCACAGGCAAAAAATACTTCGTTTTTCTTCCCGTTATGTGGTTACGTATATATGTACGTTTAAATATGATATTTATTTATTAGCAAAATGTTTCACTTGTCACGCGTGTTGGCACCGCCGACAAACTTTTTACCTTTCTTGATATTACCTAATATTTTTTTTTTGTATAAATTAGTAGAGTTAAAGGCAAAGGCGATAAGTCATAAGTTTGTACATGCATCAATATTACAAACTGAAGTCGTGTGTTTAGCTTTGGTGGTCGGTCCGTAATGATTTTTGGACACTCGTAGAATTAACAGAAGAAGTTTAATATAACCTTATGTCAATTTAACTACTGAGCACATCACAGTAACTCATGGTAAGGTTTGTCTCTAAGGTTCATTATAATATATAACTGTAAAATTGACTAATACAATTTATATCATCATAATATATGTATTTCCTCCTAACGGAGGGCGCCGTAGGTACATGCAACTCAGAGGAGGAAGCGAGCCTAATCCTTTTGCCGTATACGCTACAGTGACACGTTCAAAACTAACGCTTCTCTAGAACCGTGCCGTAATGGCTGCAGACTTGTCTAGTCGGGTCTCCGTCTCAATCTGTTCTCACTACTGTCCTACTGTGGGATTACGACGTACCGTGCGGTGCCGATGAGATGGACGGTAGCGGGCGGAGGCCGGAGATTTCCCAGAGGAACGAATGGTGCGGCAAGGTGAAGCAACGTACGAACCTCGACGAAGTGCGAGTAGAGCTGCAGCGCGTCGGACAGGTCGGCGGCGACGGGCGCGGCGGGGCGCGGCGCGGG
>DWME01004568.1:0-16136 GCA_018244795.1 Parelbella ahira ahira
TCCGGTAATAATGTTATTGAGCACATTTAACTTTAATAAAACTTTTTATAAATAGTTTTGCGCATTACTAAATATTTCTCAGGTTTTACCACACCACGTATAAAATGTAAGGAACAAAAACAGTCTAATATTTTCATTATAAATAAAGGCAATTTAAAAAGCATTTACGTCCAAAAATTTTTATATACCATATTAATGTCATCTTTTGTCATCACAAGTGAATATGATAATATGATAATCACTACCTATCCACATTAACACTGACACATCTGCGGAATGCACATCAATGGCTTTGATAATTCGTGAAATAACGTACTACTTGGTTTAATGGCGCGGCATGGTAATGGAAGTCTTAACGGCCGACTGCATTCATCATTTGGTAATGAGGCCATTGACACCGTGCGAGGTGAACTATGACTTGCTGTGCGAGCGAGTGCACGGACACGCGGCCTAACAGCGTTCGTTACGTAAGCGTTAATTAGATTGAAGGTGTGAATCACACTTAATAGATAAACAAATGGGATAAAAAACGTGCATATTATAAAGAAGAACGTGTCAGTTAGAACAAGTGCGTCAGTTCTACAAGAATCTGTGTTGTTTGCTAACCCGTAAGGGTTTGGCGTGATGTTATAACGATAATAAATATATTAGGAAACTGTTTTTTTTCTCTAAGTATCTCTAAGTATATATAGAAGTAAAATAATATAGTACATCCTTCCGTCCCGTCAAACAAGCGATTTTTCTAATCACCGTACATACCTGATAAATACAAAGGAATACACCAAATGAGCAGACGGGGGAATTATTGTCTTTAAGTTAGCCTATCATCCCTCACCCGAGCGCGTCGTGAGCCCGGCTGACAGGTGGGATGATTTATAAGACACCCCGAAATTGATTGGCGCCCCTTTGTGTTAAAATATGTGAAGAAGTAATGGGATACAGTGCTAACTAATCTCGTATTTATTATCTCAGACTCACGATGTAGGTATTAGTATTAAATGAGGAACATTCGCTAGTCTTATGATGGAGTATGACTGAGGAGACATGGAAAGATAAAATGTAAAACGTAAGCTCACGCCCGTAATCCCCGTAGAGACAGGCAGAGGAGTATAGTACAATCCCACGTTTAATCACTTAGGTGCACGTCAAATAACGTACGTAAGTACGTTAAAACAGTAAACAATTTAATTGAAGTGTCGTGTTCATATAATTTCTCTTTCTGTAACACAATACAACATAATTGTAAATGAGAACAATTTTTCTATCAATTCTCTATTGTGACTAATAGAAAAATTGTACCTACTACCTTTTACTTTCTCTACATTCTCTGATTATCTGCTTGTCAATCAAAGTCAAAAGCTGCAAGATGATTAAAAATATGTTCTTTAAAAATTATTTCGTTTGGAATAAACTGCAACGAATCAATACCTCACGACGTTTTAAAGTAAGTAGTACCTAAAATTTTTTGATATTCAAAGCCCAATAGTAGATGCTGGATCTTAGAGTATGACATAAAAAAAGTTGCAGGCTGATATAAAAGTACATTTTCTTATTGGGAATCAATCGTAGCACCAACAATTATAGGATAGCCAGTCTTCTCTGCTAAGTTTTTCCCGTTACAATAGTGTACTACCTACCACATTATAAAGCTGCACTCGGGCATTTATTGTTCCAAGCATTCTATTATTCGAACCACTAATGTTCCAACCACTAAGCTAGACACCGATCATCCTCCATCTCCATCGGACGTCGGATGACACACGACTGCGACTGTTCTTAATTGATCGACGATATCTACTGCGATCGGGAGGTAGAGAGCGATGCCAGGGTATGCATACACAATTGATTGATTTAAATGATATAACTTCATCTTACGATCGTAATCTACTAACGTAATAGATCCCGGTTATCAATGGATGTATAGAAAGTGGTTTAGTATAGCTCAATAAGAAGTAAAAGGTCTGTGGCTTAGATTTCTGTCTCTCTATACTTCCATCTTCTTACTCTATAACCCGCAGTTATCATTCTGTTTATAGAAAGTTATTTAAGTCCAGGTAAATAAAAGTAGAGTGCATTTTTAAGAACCAATATTGGCTGTTTCTAACAGTGAAGGAAAACATCATCATCAAACTCCACAATGTTCTTTAAGGTGTGTAAGGTCTGTAAAGTCGTTGTCTAATATTTCTTGACCCGTGTCCAACAGTAGAACGATAACAGGGCTAATGATGTGATAACGGTTGTAGAGTTGTTTAAACTCTGGAGCGACATAGGTAAAGTAATTTCAACGCGTACTACTATTATAAATAACATAAACGTACAATCTCGCCTGTTATCCTCGAAGGGGTAGGCAGAAGAGTGTAGTACACCCCACGATTGACCAGTCAAGTTTACACCCACAATGGAATGTGATGAGCCTAGTTCCATACACTGGGCGCAATTCCGAAGTCCGACTCAATACTAGAAATTTCTACTAGGTAATCTAAGTTAGAAAAGTCCAATAGTACCCGGCACGGGATTCGAACCCAGGACCACTCACCACTCGACCAACGAGGCAGACAATTATTAATAACATAATTTCTTATAACGTAGTATAAAAATCTAATTTTCTTTTTTAGTTCGCTAAAGGAATTAAAAGTAACAATATCCGTAGGATATGGCACTTGGAAACTGATTACTGTAAAGAGAAACTCGTCATAAGAAACTACTAAGAACGAATCGAACCGGTTCTTCGTTTCGCGTTCAAATGAGCAGTTGCTAAGCAACCAGGGTGACGAGTTTTTACTTCCCGACATCTCAGTTCATGAACAAAACTGGTCTATCGCCGGAGAGTAACGATTAGCGATTGAGGAGAACTAACAGGACTATAGAAGCAAATGGGGAAACAAAAATATATTATAAAACTTAAAACTTGCCTAAATTGCCGATAATCTTTTTTACTTGTAATTTAATGTAACTACTCTGTTACGTATTATATCAACTGTCAGATGTTTTCATGTGTCAATTTTGCAAGAGTTACCAGATAAAATATACTTTCCCGGTCTCTGAAATTAAAATTTCGAAAAAGATTTATGAATGATTCAAAATATTGCGATAAAGTTCTGGAGTGTATTTATACCGAAAGTTAACAATTATCTCTGATTTAAAATTTACCTATAATTTTTAAGTTTTATATATTATATTGTCAAGCAGATAAGTATATTTATGTAGGAATACTGATACCATACCATACCAAAGTACATAAACAATCTAAGTATTCATATAACATACAACACAATACATCCATCTACTGAGTCCATTTTGAATCCAAACGCACCCAAAATACTTACAATAATTTTTAATATTTCATGGTGTTGTTACCCTATATACCATCGCTTAACATCCACCCTTTGATGTTAAAACAATCTTAAGGCACTCTAAAACAAAACACCGTTGATGCCACAAAAAATATTTAGTGTTCGTCATTAAACTACGTCTAGTGTAGTAACAAAAACTCAGTTAACGACGGACTGACGTTGTTTTTTTAACCGTCGTCGCGTTCACAGGCCATACTTGTTAAATGTCCCAAAAAGTTGTTGACGACTGTGTAAAATGCTTTTGTTATATCAACATTTTGAATACAAGTAAAAATAGAGAAACAAGTTAAAATATCGGGAACAATTTCACAGTTTTTATCATCCATACGATATTTAAAATTTAGACGGTCTGTTGCCAATGGTTTATTTATAAAAAAGGCTGTTACAAAATTTGTACATTTTGCTTGATTTTCTTATCAAATGGTTCTTTTTATGAGATGACTCATCACAAATGTAATTAACGATTGACTTTTAATTTTTTTTTTAAAGTTGTAGGTGGTAGGAAATTATTATCAATGTCGTCATCATCAGCTTGAATTAGTCCACTTCTTAACATAAACATTCCATAATGGGACCTATCGTTTATCCTGGGCTTGCGTTTGTTATCTAAAACAATTGACAGATAATAAAAATATATTTCATTTCAATATTGACCTGAAACTAGCGTTGTTATAACTACAGCTTTAGCGTATTTCATTCGTTCGTTTCTTTTCGTTCGTTCTCACTTTGTTCGTTCGTATTTTACGTGTTATTTAAATCTGCATGTTAACGTCCTAGGTTCACATCGCGGGTCGATCACTCTTGCATGTTTCTAACTCAGATTTCCTAGTAGAAATTCTAGTAATGGCTCGTACTCTGGTACTGTGCACAATGTATGCCAATAATCTCGCCTCCTATCCCATTGTGGGACGCAAACAAAACTGGTGAAATGTGGTAGGTATTTCTCTACACTCCTCCGCCTAACGCTTCGAGGATCACAGACGCGATTTTACGTTATTTAACTCACAAGCTTCTCATTCGCCATTAGCAAATTGCATAATCTGTCAACAGAAGTAATCCGAAGCGTGTAGCGTGATGCACTATCAAATTTCTAGACACGCTGAACTTTATATCAACTTGGCGCTCGCTCGGAGGAAATTACATCAAGTTTTGTGCTAAGTGCTTATGAAACAATCACGTTTTCAATTCGACTATGTTTTATCTTATTTCCTTAATATGACTTCATTCATATTAACGTTTTAACAAAATTTTCATGTAATTATCTGTACTTATATAAACCGACCTTAAAATCAATAAAACTATTATCACCATTATTACACAATCTATAAGAAAGTTTCAGTAGCAGAGTATGAGATAACATAAATTAATGGCCACAAATAGTCAATTTATATCACTGCGCACGTAGAGCTAGCACAAATAATAATATACTGGCCTCGTTGCTTTTCTAAATCATTCCCAGACTGCATTTCTGTTCCTTACAAAGTTAAATATTCATAAGAGTGAAAGAGAAAGCTATAGTGTAACGTACTACGTTGATAAGAGACGGCAATTAAAGGGAACGTTGAATGACCTCGTTCTTCCGTCGGAACGCTTCGGGCGTCCTCGGGTGTAGTCGGGTACGTAAGGACCTTATCTATCGATCTTAGAACGCAGGCGCAACCCTTGCTCTTGTGGTTTTTTACATTGGAATGTCGCAATATATTACCCAGGGCTTTTGCTCTTCAAGATTACAATATCAATTTCGAGGGGAAATTCCTTATGAGTCATGCTATTTAAATTTAAACTTCATCATAAACTGTTATTATTGAAGTGATTAATTTTAATAATCGTATGGCACTTTAATTTCTGTAGATATTGTTATTTTTATCGTACAATTAATTAAAAAGTAATACATTAATAGTATATTAGTGTTCATTTTTATTGGTTAATGAAAAGATAAGTAGTCAATAATCTAGTCGGATCAACAATCGTCCGGTATCTTTGTATGTCAACTTCTATGTCTACTATAAATTGGTAGGTTAGTTGATTCATTTAAAATTGTTCAAGGTGACTAGAACTTTTACCATAGCTATGAAATGTCTATCAGGTATGCGAAAAAGTTTGGTAATCTACGAATTTTAGATATAGGGTTGCTTTAATACCCGGAAAGTTTTGTATTGTAATACACGTTAATAATGTGTTTAGAAGCAATCCCAAAACTTTTATTCAGAACATCATACTTGAAATATTTATTCTGAATGCCTCAAAATTTTATGACAATGGTGCGGTATGGTAACTCAATAGAATTTAAATGTGATATTTCTTTTCAAATATTAACATTTTAAAAGACGAAGCGAATTAAAGAAACATGCAGGGACATTGCAAATTATCGTAACAATTCTAAAATTGATGATGACGATAAATTTTTGACTGGGAATGTCCGGATTACACACAAGTCCTTATAATTGAATTTATTGTTTTGATGTATTGCAAATTGCAATAACACTCTAGAATCATCGTTCACTTTACACTATACATTCCCATACACTATTACATTTCCTAACGACCATTATTTATATCGTGTTATGCGAATCAATGTTAAAATGTATTCCGACAAAACCCCGACAATACCTAGACTCATTAATAAAGCATTACCGACAAATGACAAAATACAAGGGACCGTTCACACCAGCGCATAAATTATGATTCGGCGTCAAAGCAACAAATGACTGTGCTTTGACAGTACAATCCTGAGTTGCGGCAAACTGAAAGCTGGAATGATTTATGGGTACGAGGCGTAATTGATTGGCGATTGTCCTAAAGTCGAGCAAGAAATCTTCAGACTGTCTTGCGAGAGACACATACAATATGGTGCACAAGTCTTGCGGTATGTACTAATATTGTAAGCCATGTATCCTATATTAGCAATCATAATTTTAGTATCCATGATATTGTAATGCAATGTGTTTGTGTATTCAATTGGAATAGTGTTGGAAACAGCGTTTGCAAGCACAATATTGATAGCTAAAATTGAAAGATTCAGACTTATCACAAACTTATACGACCCTATCTGACTGTTTGAAACACGTTAATTCATTGCTATCGTGTTCTGTTCTACCGAATAACGAAATATTTGATACATTTTGCAATGTTTCTTCAAAACTTTAATTTTTGTTCATGATATTAAAACTATCAAAGATTTTCTCGTATTAGGACACTTTGTTAATAGTATTAAAATTACTGATAGTAGGATTACTAAAGGTGTTATTTTGATACGAAAATAAGTGTTACGCATAGAGATCCATCGTTATTTATTTAGGAAAAACCCATGACATCTGTCAAGACCGTCTACGGTAAGCACACCGTAGACCCATGAAATCCCCATGCGTCAAGATGGGACCAATATCGTCTATGTAAGTGCCTAATATCTAAGATGTTTATATAATGTATGGATAGAATCATTTGTTTTGAAAATTATTTTAGTAAGTTATGTGTTCGGTATCAATTTATTATTAAGTTTTAATTTGATCATATACACAAATGCATTCAATCTTATACGTCATAGGGGTAGACAGATGTTACAAGCTTAAAATGAATACGTTCGTGACAAATTTCTTTCGCCTCTTCTACGTCTATGAATTTTGTCACCTTCTCGTCTAATGAAGGTATTCTTGACAAGGTCTTTCATTAGGGCGTCTCCAATTTGATCAAACTGCGTATGGCTAAAGCTAAGTCTTCTTGTAGGTACTTAGTAATGTACTTCGTTATCCAACTTTCAGTTATACCTTCTGTCTATCTGTCATTAGACAATAATAGTTGTATTTAGTTATTACATATAGGTTAAGAAGTTTACGTTATTATCGCTACGTTGTCGTTAATCCGATTCTGAAACCACGGCACTGTGTGTTTACAGAAAAATCATTTCAGCAGTTCTCAGAAATATTTTATATAATCTTTCAATTTCAAAACAAAAATATTTGTTTTTGTCGTTTGCGTTTGCAAAGCCAATAATATAGCTCCGTCGGATTTATAAGGTCCGGCAAGGGATTTCAGAGCCCTTAAGGAGCGGTAGGTAAACGAGAAAAACTCGACGCCGAGTGTTTTTAACTGAAGCCTTTGATAATGACGTCACTCCAAACGAACTAGAGAGTTCAGCTCCTTAGATGTTTTTACATTTTTAACTGTTACTTTTTATTACTTAAATCTTGGGATTTATTAGTCATCCTTCAGGCCTTCAATATTTTTATTCAGTAGATAATATTTTATGATTGAAGTGATTCACACTTCGATATAATCCATAATTCACATATTAAATTTATCTACTGGAAAACATCAGGAAAATATCTGTCCTATGATAAAATTTTATTCTCGTTGCCGTCAGAAAGAAGCTGTGCTATTCTTTAAGGCTGTAATGTCCTAATCAAACCAGGGGACAGGTGTAATTTCGAGATATTATTCTAAAACCGCGTTTGTATTCATGTTCCGTAAATTCTCTCCTGTATGTAGCGGCCGTTTATTATCTTCTCGAAGTAGAAAATGTTCTTCGTTTTCCAAGGCATCTTCTTTTTCAAAAAATATGTCATGCACTTTCAAGGATTCACGTTTCTAATTAGATGGTTCTCCTTGTTATTTTAGAAACCTTGGTCCGTTATATATGACAATTTTTTCATTCGCTTAATGTCATAAGTATTATGCAACGTTACGCGAGAGTGATCGCAGCACGTCACAAATACAGTCATATGTATACGTTTATGATATCGCTCGGAGAACGGAGGTTCTATTCGAATTGTGTCACGTATCAATAGTTCAGTTGGGTACTCGTCACATCGCTGGTGGAGAACGAATACTGGGCCGATTAATGAGGCGACTGCATCACAAAGTTGTAGATTTGAAAAGAAGCAATCATGGTTTGTGACATCATTTTTTTATTCTTTTATAGAACTAGGTCTCTAAATAGATACTTTTTAAAGATTTTTAAATAAATTTCTCACTGCCTCGTTGGTTGAGTAGTTGCAACCGCGACAGCCAATCGGGAGGTCCTGTGTTCAAATTCCGGTTCGGGTGCTATTTGATTTTTCTATATTGAAATATTCTAGTAGCGGAATCTGGAATTGTATCCGGTATATGGCAATAAGCACACCACCTATTCCATGGGACTTAAACTTAACTGGTGAAATGTGGGAATATACCACACTCCATTGCCTACCCCTTCGGGGATTATAGGCGTGATGTTAATTTTAATTAAATTTCCTAAGAGCCCAATATTCTTGAATATAGTAAGTGTAAACCATTGGCATTTATGTATTAGGTTAAGCCCTTGAATCATAAATAGCAATCGAACTTTAACAAATATCTTAGAAAATTATTTGTGTGATCATATAATTGTCATCTTCGACGATATCAATCAACTGTTCAATAGCGTTCTTTTGTCAAAATGAGGTCAAAGTTTTAATTTTGATTTCTCATAGAGCGCCGAATGCAGAGATTTAAATTAATTTTTATATGAAATCCGATGAATACACAAACAGTAATGTGGAGTATAATTGGTCTACATTCCATTTTACACGAGGTAAGTGTGACACGAGGAAAACGGGCACGTATCAGATCTCAAAGCCGATACATTCGAGATGCCGTAATGCTTGCGGTAATGCTCGATCGATGAACCCCGTAAAAACCGGAGATACGAACAACTATTCATCCATCTGATTCATCTCGTTGGTCATAGGTTTCGATACACAGTCGAGTTGAGTCAGTATGTTTAAATAATTAGCTAGTAGGTCGGAATCAACGCCGAAAATAAAATTTGTGGTGTATGTTGTTTCGCACACGTTTAAGACTTCATGTTTTAGTTACATATGTTCAGAGTGTGTTGTTGTGTGCTTCTTCGAGCATTTCTTACAGTACGAATCTTGATATATCTACATCTATGTCGTATTAGTCTTTAATTGCGATGAACTTAAAGTCTAACGACATAATTTGTCCTACAAACATTTGCATCTTTATGATAAAATAATTTGTTACATCAACTGGTCAGATATGCTACCTAGCGTTTAATACTCCGTTTAATACCCTCATATTATAATTAAATTTTTTGTATGCTTTAAAGTGAAACACCATAAATATTTAAGTAAATCGTTCTGTCACATCTTTAAATATGATAATGTAATTTAGATCTATTCCCGCAAAATACTTGAAATAACTAACTTTATAGAATAGTCCGCTGATAATTCTGGGAGAAACGAGCGTAATGTTACATAATTTTGTAGAAGTTATTTGATAAAAAAAGGAAATAGTTAAAAAACCGTAACAATGTCAATTTGACTAGAACTTATTCTTTGAAAGTCGCCATAGAAAAAATTACAATAACGTAGTCAAAGCAATATTCAGCGGAATCAAAGTGAACAATGTTTCTTTTGTTCTTCATTTTTTAGTTTCCTCGCTTGGAGACAATTTGCCAGGAATAGCGAGTTTTTTATACAAAATAATTTCGCTAGGGTAAACTAGCGAGCCAGGTTTTTCCTCAATGTACTAGTATTTGCAAACATTGACAAGATTGCATTCAAAGTTGCCTACGAATGCCATCCGGCTTTTAATGTCAATTATGCAAGAAAATGGAAAGATGGAAACCTAAACAGATTTACAGTAATAATCCCTTTAAATCTCAATCAAGGCTACGATTCGTGAATTCGTTGTAAAATAATAAGCTTATCAGAAAGTAAAATGTCTTAATGTAATATAATTTTTAATAAACCAAGCTGAAACAAAGTTAAGTTTGTTTACCGAGTAATTTCTCAACTTCATGTAAAGAGAGACATCTGTTGGACAGTTCCGTCTTTATTTTGAAACATCGCTTTTGTGCTTTTGGGAGAAAACTTGTATTAACTTTACTTTAGAGAGTGTGAATTAAATTATGTCCTTTTGTGTAAATTTCCTGTTTATTTTTTTAAGGTGATATAATATTGGAATTTAGGCGAACTTGTTCAGGCCTCGAAACTAGTTTTATGGTGATAAACATGACTTACACTTCATTAATGGTTAGCTAGTTTGTGGTTTGTTCTAACGGTAAAAGGAGCGAAGGTCGCCCTCTTACCAGGTGGTCCGGCGACCTGAACGGGAAACTATTGGATTTGGAACATCGACGACTGAGAGAAGTGGCGCCAGTTAGGAGAGGCCTATGACATCTAAAGATTGATAGATGGATTATCTGTTATTAATATCTGCATTCTATAAAAAAAATTTCAGAATTCCAAATGTTACTCGTACTTATGCAATTGCTAAAATCTTTCGTGGTCTCTTTATTCATGGTTTAAGTTATTGCTTCTATTTCGTTACTCAAATATTATTCCCGAGCAAGTTTTTGTTTCATTACTGTTTTCAGTTAACTACTTTTCAACTAAATTAAGTCCTTACTCTAAGTTTACTTTTAAGTATCAAGCTTTACGGAGTTTGACCACTAATTATTTTATTTCTTCCTTTTAGTTTCTTTTCTTATAACTACTCATATATTGTTTTTGTTTGTTTGTTTTTGGTGTATTGTCCGATTGTTTATTTAGATTGTAGCCGTACTAAAGGTTTTTTATTTTCTGGTACATATGATATCTACCTGTTCTACAGTATAGTCCCGCTTAGTTAAGGGACGTTTCAATTAAACTGATTAATTGGATTGGTCGTGTTAAAAGATACGACCTGTAATTTATTTTTAATGATGTCTACTTAACTCTACTAACGCCAATACCAAGTTAACACTGTTTTTCAATAAATTCCGACACCCATCGGCAAATATATTTAATTTGATATTTACATTGTTTTAATTTCAGTTGAATCGACAAAATACAATATAAATAATACAGTAATATTCAATGAATTAAGAACAATTTTATAGGTCAATGCTTAGCCAGCTTTAAACGAAAGCTCTCCTTGAATCTTTCATGACGAACCCGTATGATAGCGCTCCGGTAATACCTCTTAAGGAAGCCCATTCAACATTTTTCACCTTTTAAATATTGTATGATTTAAAATTTGCCATTATAACAGATTTTTATTAAAATTGTAAAATGACGCCGACAAAGATATAATTATGACCCATTCATAATATTTTAATTTTGCCGGAGTTCATCGGTCGTCATTACTAAATCTTAATGATCTCGGGTAATGAGCTTCAGTCATTAATATCGGGTTATTAAAACGATCTATCATCTGCGTTTTCATCTTTGTCTATGAAGAAAATCCAGTCATCATTAATTTTATGAGTTTAAATGTTATTATATATTTTATTTTTATTAGAATTAACGCAGTTTTATACATTTTAATTGGATTCTCATAGGTTTAATACATCTTCTTGAAATCGAATGATCTAGGTTTTATAGTTTTTCTTTGTAGTTTGTCATTTATACTAAATCCTTTATTATTGATTCAATATACACGAAAAATACGTATGTATCTAAATCATATAGTATATTATTGACAATCGCTGTTCAGTAACAATCTTTAAATGGTATCATAATAAATTGCTTTTTTTTATATTTGAATGGAATTTGAACCGGATATGCAATTATGTTTGTTCAACTTTATTGTTCTGACATTATTAAAGGGCTGAGTGTGTCAAAGTCGTCTTGTGTGACCAGAGTACGCAAGGAGCAGAGACCAGTAGCAATAACATGGACCGTTTGCAACTTACTTTGAACAATTAATAAAATTATTAATTAGTTTTAAATTGGTGACGAGACTGCAATAATAGACAGTGTTAATACTAGCCTAACCAACTACACTAACCAGATAAATAATTCTATTTGTCTGATTAGTGCATGTTAGTATGGGTAAAGTTATAATTGTTGTTATTAGAGTATTATTATTATTAAACTTACTATTGTCATTATTTGATATTAAATATGCAGTTTTAAATCAATACCTGATAAATTCAAAGGTAATTGTTTTCCAAAGTGAAAATCGCGGTTTTGATCGTTTAAGATGTCCGCGTTAGCGTGCAGTGCGGCTATGAAATGTTTTGAATTATCAAGACTATGTTAAAAGAATTATCCTTTTCCTTTTGATTTCAAAATAGATTTCATCCATATATACATGTGTATATTTCCAGTAACAATATGAAATAGAGGAAACTGAGAACAAACGGACTACAGACTATTGATTGAATTTATTGCCTAATCATTTTTAACCAATCAGCTTATTTACGAGTTGGATTTTTCTAACTTAGATTTTCTATGAGAATTTTTTTAGTAGTGGTTTAGATTCTGGAGCAGTGCCCGGTGTATGGTAATAGGTTCACCATCTATTCCAATGTGGAACGTAAACGTAAATGATGAAAAGCGGAAGTGTTCTACACTTCTCTGTCTACCCTTTCGGGGGTCATAGCCGTGATGTAATGTTACGTTTCTTATTTCCCGAAACGCTTACAAAACTTTTAAGAATTTGATGCAACAAACATCGCTGTTACATACATATACATTGCTGTCTATCGCTTTTTTCGCTAGGTAGAACGACAATTCGCTTTGTTAACATTAAAAGACACTTGTGGAATACTTTATAAAGGAGTCAACAGAATTCGGGTTAACGCTGCAATAACTGGACTCACAATCACGAAGTGGCTTCGCGGATCCAAATCCTACGGGACCCTACTTCCATTTTGAAAATTGCGACGCGGCGAGGATAAGAATGTTGTCGAGTACTTGTTTTGTTCTTTCATTATTTCGTATAATGATAGTATTAAAGTCTTGATGTAGCGTTCAATATATGTTTTGTGATAAAAACTATTACAGTATACTTAATTATTAAAACCCTAAAGAAAACTTCTTATAACACGAATAGTAGGGTGACCAATAAGTTTTAATCGAAAGAAGCTCTACAGAAAGCTTCTATACTTCACGGATAATAATTTATAACTACAATTTATTTATAGTATTGAATTTAATCCATTTGCATAATATATAAACTCATACACAATTAGTATAGCAATCACATGAAAGTTCAAAAGTGATAAAATTAATACAATTTAATATTTAAGTCTTCTAATTAAAATAAGACGCAGGGACCCTGGTTTACTCGTTAGAACCCTAGTTATTTATATAATTTACTATTAAAATATATCTTTGATATACTGTAAAAATTACAAATGAGTTACACTGTGGTTCTGTTTTAGTTGATTTGGAACCAATTAAGCATATGACGATACATCTTAATCAATGTTAAACGATATACCATCGGGTCGAAGGTCGGCGGTTTATTCCCAGTTCAAGCTGTTTTGATAACGGTTCTAGTCCCCCGGGACTCCGGCAGTTTATTGTGCCGACCTTACCGTTACTGCGGGCGTTGACAATCAGTGCAGAACAAAAACAAAAGATAACCGCCTTTTTCAGTAAAGCTGTCTGATGGGTTTAGGTACTTTGTGTATATAAAGATTACGTTTCATGTGAAAAAGACTAATTAGTTACATACTTGTAATGTGGCCGAGAGTAATTAGCCAAATGATATTGTTAATCCCATTCTTATTGAAGTTGTTTAAATAATCCCCACTGGCCATGATAATTAACTGCAGCTGGCTACATTAAAAGGGTTTGAGAGATTTAGAGCTACCGTCTTTCATATAACGGAGAATTATTGCCCCGTAACACAGTTTTTACAATTGCAATGTTCCAAATTATAGTTTCGTTGTTGTGAAAAGTTATTAACATATATGCGATATGAACTAGTTTTCTAGTTGGGTAGTTCGCCGTGAACAAGTTTTGTTGGCCGCAATCCGTACAACGAACAGTAGTTCTGTTGTGTTAATTAGTTTTTAACACCTCATTAGAGAACATGTCGGTGCGTCGTAAATGGAAAGTGAGAAAAAAAGAACATTTTCAAATTATTTTCCCTTTTTGACGATGATCGAGTGGTCGTGGATGATCGTACACTTCTGCCTACACTCCTTTGGGAGTGGTGTTACCTTTGTAAGTTTTATCCATTTAGTTCATTCAGCAGATATAGTATATTCATTATACCTATGTGGATACAGATAATCAGTTACTCTTTAAACGCACCTATGAACGCACTCTATAAACATTCAATCATGTTTTAATACAAAAAAATGAACGGAATATTTATGTTCCATCCAGAGGGAAATATCGTATTTGCCTATTTAATTTTTGTATCGCATTTCAAAAATCGTTACGATTTTCATTGCTATAATATTTATGAGTGAATCGAGATACAATATGCTCAATTTTTATCGATATCAATTGAGCGTATCATGTATCGATAAAGAATATAATTGAATATTTTAATCAAATAATAATATATACTTTACGAAAAAACAGCATTAGCTGTGAAATGAAAATGATGATGATGAAAATGAAATTTGTGAAATGTAATATATTTACGTATAACTCGCAAACAAAATACATAGTGGTACATATATAATATTTTATTGTATACATTTAGTGATTTATGCAAATATCTGCCGTGTATGACGTTGAAAGTATGATAACATAACAGGCCTCCGCCCAGGAGTGGACTGAGACAGACTCATAAGGATGGTAGATAGCGGTTTCCTAATAATATGTATTACGCAACTATTGTTCAACTAAATATTTCACACAGAATTATCCATCTACATATAACCTATTTGTAGTAGGGGTCTAGAAATTTCTATAATGCCGTTATGAATTATATTAATATGTGTGCGTTTTATTTGAAGCGATTAATTTAATCTAACGCGAGAATACAACTTGCATTTATAAAGAAAAATGAGTACAAAATAAGACAATGTCGAATGTCAAAGATCCGGGAAGATAGGATGAAGTTTAAAAGTTGATGAAGTTAGATTTGCTGAACGTTAAGTGAAACGCGCTTGTATTAAAGATTTGAATATTAAGTTCGCTGACACTATTGATTTTAAAGTTTGTTGATAGGATCTTTGATAAGTAACTTTATAGTTATTTGTCAAACAAAAAGTAACTTGACTGTAAAGTTTTTATAACTTAGTTTATTCAATTACGTATTTGTTGAAATCAATGTGATCGATGTGAAAAGAATGTGTTGAAGTCGTACATTTTTAATTTGCTCTTAATTTGTCAAGATCCCCAAACGAAATGCTCCACGTGAGAATTATGAAAATTCTTCAAAAATTCTTCATTGGAGGTTTACGTCCAGCAGTGGATTTATGACCATGTGATAGTCATGATTTGTCGGAGATTTATTTCTCAGAAGACTGTTCAATCACATTAATTACACGAATCGCCATCGTAACATGCTTTCAAAAACGTTCATGGAAATATGTCACTAATTGGTCAACCATATAACAGCCCGCGCTCGGTTCTGCAGACCGTTTCTGAACACAAGACGCGTCCAGATTAAATAATTTCCCGCTAACTAATTCAGATGATTGTTTCGTAATGTTTCACTATTGCTTGTCCAGTTTATGGGATTTGAAGAACGATTCATTAGCATACACCTAGATCCATTTATCACTGTTACGGTAAAGTACATATCTTTATATAAAATACAGATTAATTGGACATCGACATAAGTAATATGATTAAAGTTGTATATTAGTTAATTATAATAAATGATACATCTGTGTTAGTTATTTGCGCCCACTCAAAAGGTTAATAACATCGGTCTGGGGTCTCGTCACCACTGAGGACGGCCCGGAGCAAACGCAATTAGATTAGGACACTGGTTTATAACTAATATCAATTTTGTATTTGCGGGAATATATATATTTGTGATGATTGCGTTTCTGTGTAAACTTGAAGCATTTTATAAATACATATATGATTTGCATGTTAAATGATGAACGATGTGATTATA
>DWME01004569.1:0-16132 GCA_018244795.1 Parelbella ahira ahira
CAATCTCCATATTCCGCCTCAACGAAACGCGTGCAGATACTTCTAAGTTTAGAGCGGTCATAAGTACGTTTTGAACGGTCAATTTGTGGAATCGATTGCGAAATAATTTGCTGAAAATTAATATTACTGACCCACGTATCCAGTGAATACATCTCTAGCGAATGACTAATGTGCATAGGGAGAGTATCAATTGAATTATGAACATTTATTAACAAGGGAATAGTTTTATTTGCCCAGTAACGTTTATTGCAAAGTACTGATAATTCTTGTAAGGACTGAATATTGCTGTTATTGAGAAGAGACTTCGACTTTAACCAAAATTTGCCGGCAAGATACTTTCTACGATATTGTAAGGGTGGGAGACACAGTTCGCTTTCCATAACGTGCAAGGGAGTGCTGCGAATAAAACCACCAATGACGCGAAGAGCTTGATTTTGAACTCTGTCTAACTTAATTAAGTTTGTTTGACAGCTATTACCGTACAGAAAGCTAGCATAGTCAATTCTACTTCGGATAATAGAGATGTATAGGTGTCGTAAATGCTTTTGGTGAATACCCCATCCCGGTCCTGATAGAACTTTCAAAATATTCACATGTTTGGATATTTCCTGTATTGTTTCGCTAATATGTTTACCCCATCTTAAGGCACTATCCAACCACAAACCGAGATATTTCATACACTTCACTATTGGTAAAGATTGGTTGTTGAAACAAAATTCCGGTGAAGATCTTAAGCCTCCCTTTTTAAAGATGCACACTTTGCTTTTGGTTGGCGAGATGGCCAAACCTAAAGTACTTAACATTAAATTGAGAGCCGTACATGCGCGTCGAAGTTCTGTAAAAGCGGCATTAACATTCTCTTTAGATATAAATAGGACAAAATCATCAGCATACTGAGATATATTTAAGTTATCAATGTTTTTACAAATTCTGCTAGTGGCCGCGTTAAACAACAAAGGGGATAAAGGGTCTCCTTGCGCCAGCCCTATTCCCGTGCATCTAACAATTTCACAACATCCTATTGATATTTTTAGTTGCCTATCTTTTAAATATGACCATAGATATAGGCAGATTTTTGACCCCACTCCAAGATTATCTAAAGTGTGTAACAGACTCCGCACATCAATATTATTATATGCGTTTTTGATGTCAATAAAACAAGCCGCTGTCAACAAGTCTTTAGAAAAACCAATTTGGATTTGAGTTACCAAGCGCACAAGATTATCATAGCATGATCGTGTTCTACGGAAACCTATCATATTATTTGAGAAAATCATATGTTTTTCAAAATACCATTCTAAACGCTTATTTAAAATTGAATGAAAAATTTTACAAAGACATGAAATTAATGAAATCGGTCTATAAGCATAGATTGATTCCGCTTCCTTGTTCGGCTTAGGAATAGGGATAATCTTAATACAGCGCCACTGTGTAGGAACAAAGCCAGTGCATAAAAAAATATTATATAATTTTAATAAAAGTGTTTTACCTATAGGCGGCAGATGTTTAACCATGGAGAATGAAATCTCATCATTACCTGGCGCGGTATCACTCTTTTTAATTGAATTTTCTAATTCTTGTACGGTGACTTCGGCTTCCAATACGCTGTTAAATGAGTGAAAGTCTGGGAGCGGTGGGCAAGCGTAGTCAGGAGTCAAAGATCTAAGCAGTTTTTCTGCCGTGTCTTTGTCTATGCACCGAGTAGGAGTATTAGCACCATGACCTTTTATCCATCGCATTTTGTTCCACATATCAGAAGCAGACGTTGTTCTATCAATACCTGTACAAAACTCTTGCCAAGACTTACACTTAGCCTGTCTAATAATTTTCTGTGCGTTACGAATTTTTTCTTGTAATAAATCTAAATTCCCAGGGGATGGATTGCGTCTTAAAATGGCCAATGCAAGACGACGCTCAGCAACAGCTTTAGACAACTCGGCGTTCCAGTACTGCTTAGGTTTAAATTTTTTGCAAATATTCTGGGAAAGAGTTTTGTAAGGTATATATGAATTAGCTGCAGATTGTAAAATGCTTTCGAATCTATCGTAAAATTCCTGAGGACAAGTAGGAATCGGAAACTCGGAAAACAACATTTCTGTAAACAACGTATAAGAACACCATTTACTATTTTTAAAATCTCTTTTTTTAATGAGCTGTTGAATATTATTAATAGTAACCGCTATTTTAATAATGAAGTGGTCACTACCAAGTGATTCGTTACTGACCTTCCAAGAAAATAAGGTTGCCAAATCTGTTGAAATAAACGAGATATCCGGAGAAGACTGTTGTAAAGACCCATTAACTAGCCGCATTCTAGTCGGTGTGCCATTATTTAGATATATAAAATTGTATTCTAACATAGAATCGTAAATTTGTTGGCCTCTTCGATCGGTTTTGTAAGACCAATTAATGTGATGCGCGTTAAAATCGCCTAAAATTAAACTCTTCCTATTTACGAGAGAAAATAGATGATCCCAATCATTTTGGGAAGTATGAACTGATGAAGGACAATACACAGATATAATATTCTCAATATGCTGACAATTGAGGATTTTTACGCTTAAACATTCTATACCTATATTAGGATGCCGCAATGGAGAAGCTATGCTCTTGATTGATTTATGCACCAAAATAGCCACGCCACCATAAGAGTCTGATCTGTCCATTCTGTAGGTACTATATCCGTTTATATTAAAGTGACTCTGTGGTTCTAACCAGGTTTCACTCACCACAGCTATATGAATACGTTCTTGTGTGAGTAATGATTCTAAAGACAGCATTTTTGGACGAAGACTTTGGCAATTCCACTGTAGGATGTTAACCTTTATTGTAATATAGTTGTCAGCCATAATTAGCAAATATATTAAACAAAGACTCCAATGGAACACTACTCACTATTACAGAGAGTATCCACTCCGTGAAGGACTTAACAATCTTTTGTATTTTTATCTCTAACGAATCATTACTCACCACCACTTTATATAACTTTGTAAGTAGCTGAACGAAACTTATATCGTTTCCTGGGCCACGAGACCCCCTTGGGCTTTCCTCTTTGGTATTCGTGTCATCTTCTGAGTAATCTGATCCCTTGTTCGAGCCCATGTCCATAGGGGATGGAATAGAAGTTGCAGGAGGGACTGGCGTTGATGCACGTTTCCGTGGTTTTTTGAATTTTCTGTTCTGTACCGGCTTAGATGCATTCTGATACGGAGACGTAAACAATTCCGACATCAGTTTCTTCCGGGGCTGCTGAACAGTCTCTTCTGCCAACGGTTCTGTTTCTGTCCGCGCTATCCTATTTTTATTAACTTCGACGGGCTCTGGAACATGTGATGGTTGCTTCACAGAGCCAGGAGATGGTGGAACATACAAAGTAAGGGCTTTTCTATAAGTGCAATTAAATTCTGACATCAGTTCCCGTATTCTTCTTTCCTTCTTGAAGACTGGACATACCTTTTGGAGCGACATGTGGTCTCCAGTACAGTTGACACATCGGTATGACGTGGTTTCGCAATTTTCGTGGTTTTTGGAGCATTTAGGGCATACTATTTTTTTAGATGGACACAATAATCTTGTGTGACCAAATTTCCAACACCGAGAACATTGAGTAACTGGGAAGACATAGGGAACCACATTAACTTTCATTCCATGGATAAATACGTACGCTGGCAAGGACGCCCCTCTAAAAGCAAGCCTGACAGCTTCACACTGCACCCATCCTACTGTGTTATCTACATTGTAGTTTCGTTTTAACAATCTTTTTGCATACATCAGTTCTACGTCACACGATATATTCTTCATTATGTCCTCCTCAGAGACCTCTAAATCGATATCCCTTATTATACCAAAAGATATACCTACTTCTGAAGTTTTCTGGCATCTCCATCCGAGGTCACCGAACGCTTTACATTGAATAAATATGTCAGCATCAATAGTTTTATCAAATGTAATGACAATTTTAAATTGATGGACATACTTCACACGATTAATACCATTGATTTTATTGTCCTTGAACAACCGGGCTAAAGCAAATTGTTTAGGCAAAGGTGTATTGCATGTTGCCATAACTTGAACTTCTTCGTTTTCCTCTTCACTTACTCTTCGCACTATTTTACGCCCCCGAGATATAGTATTCCATCCTTCCTCCGACGATCTTTCCTCCTGCCACCTAGATCTCTTCCTATTAACATCTTCGAAATCCGAACACATCACGTTAGATTCCATATTGTCCTCTTCGCTCTGTTCCACGTTACAATTATTAATGTCCTTGCTTAACACGCCTAACTCACTCGAATCCCCTACGGCGTTCGGGTCATTATCCATTGCGCAAGAGTGCCGGCCGGCCCGGTAAGAGCGGCCGAGACCGCGCTAATCGCAGATAACGTTCTAATTGAAATTAATTTTTAATATGCGGCCTATTTGCACGAGCGAACAATCGCGACTGTTATTTAACTTAACGCCAACGATTTTTTCGCGCCACTGGTTTTAACCGTCGTACCAAACATACCGTCAATGACACAGAACGATCATCCTGAATATATCAAATTATTATAGAAATATTGTTAAGTAAACGTAACTTCACGCCTGTAGTCCCTAAAGAGTTACGCAAAGGAGTGCATTACGTTCCCACGTTTCACCATTTACTTTTATTATATTGTAATATAGTTTATTATTTTCCGTGTTAATTTCTTAGTTTAGTTTCACACCTGCAAATAGCAAGGAGTTTACATCTATTTCTAGTTAGAAATTGGAAATATGGGATGCCAAGTCATGTTTAGAGACCAAGGTACGTAAAGACAAAGAGGTATATGGACGGGCATATGGACTGTAGCCTCCTTTGTTATACTTAGATGACCTACATAAAACTGCTACACAGTCCTAACGAAGCGATTAGATCTATGAAGTAAACTTGGGCTTTGATCGGTAGCCGCTGATGATAATTTTCCTTAACATTTCCCTTACTTCAGATATGAACTTAAAAAAACTGAAGCTTCAGCCTCTAGGAATTCGTGTCAGTGCAAATCTACACTTACTTAGCGATCTAACAAACCGAATTGGAATCCAGGTAACCGAGATAAGATCAAAAGCTAATTTGTCAGCGTTAAACCAAAACTGTCAGTAGAACTAGCACTCGATCCAGAATTTAGCCACGACAAACCAGCGACTCTAAATATGTTGAGGATGAATAATGAAACAGTTAAATGAGTTATTAATTTAACACACTAACTCTGCCACTCATTTGAGATGATTGGGTAGAACAACTCAACTTATCTTGTGGTCTTTTGGTACATACATAATATGTTTGCTCGTAGTCAAAAGATAAAAACGGAACCCTTACAATTTTCCTAGTAATTTTACACAGAAACGATGTGTATTTTACGCACAATGTACATGCTATGCGAAAGACAGGACAAAGCACCGTAATATTGAAATAGAATGATAAGCAGTACAAAAACTAAGAGGGGAAGAAAGGGGGTGGGTAATCCAGCAGAGGTATCAAAGGTCAGAAATATTTTTACATTTAGGATAGAAACAGCTCATAAAAAAAAAATTTGGCTTGAAGGTATCCAGACATGACTAAGGATCAATAATGACACAAAGTATGGAACTGTACACGGTGCATGCCAATAGGCTCATTACCTATTCTATAGTAGAATATAAATATAACTGGTGAATTGTGGGAGTGCAATACCCTCCTTTGCCTACCTCTACGAAGATTGCAGGCGTAAAGTTAACTTACTAGTCTACCTACTAGTATTCAGTATATTCTGACATGGCTACCTCTTATCACAGCCCAGTAGAATATCTCCGAATTATTCTACCGCAAACCGCTTAATTCCGGTGTCCACAAACTTTTCCACTAGTGCTGTCTATTTGCGAAGGATTACGACAGTTTATAGAGGTCTCTCACTTTGGATTTAACGTGCGCGGTTTAGTGAATTAGCCATTAAATAAAGTTAGAACGTAATTAGATCTTTTGTATACACCTCGAAGGGCAGTACTTAAGTAATATACATACATATGTATATATTTACCGAACAACGTATTTCAACCAGTTGTCATGAATACATACAGGTTTTAATGACACGACATTTCACACAGCTTTGTTTATATTTGAATATTTTTGACATCCCTGAAAATCTTAAATTGGTTTGTTTCAGAGTGTATTTTACAACTGATATTTAATATAAATACGAGTAGATACCGAAATTTTAACATAAACAATGGTATACTTCGTAATACACTGTTACTTAGAAATTCCCATAAACTACATTACGGATAACTTTAAATTATGAGTATAATAATATGTTAATAATATGAATATAATCCTCTTTGCCAAAAATCTCAGGGACCTGACGTGACATCTGTCTTGCTGACTTACCCATTTTTACTTCAACTTTTATATTCGAAAACAAAACAAATTCTCATTTCAAATTTGTGTATAGAAATAAAGTATTCCATACCGTATTCGTTCAAGTCCCACAGTTCAGTACAAGCTGCATTTCATGACTGTTACAGCGATCTCCCCGAGGAGGCGTTATAACGACCTCACAGTTTGCAGATGTCGTAACCAGCCACCCTGGGCTTGTAGCTGTGAAGTTAAAAGAGCAGATGTATATTTACAATTCGCAATATTTTTACAGTTTGCTTGCATTTTTATATCTAAGTTTAATGGAGACGGGAGTTACCTATCGCAACAATGTGGTTCAGTGTTTAATCAGTCTGTTCAGCTATGGTTCCAAGGTTCGATTCCCATTCAGAACAATTATATATATGATAAATATTTGTGTCGCATATCGGTGAATACATTTTTGTATTAGTATGTATTTAGAGATGTATGTATGTATAAGTTTATCAGCTGTCTGGTTATCACAATAAAGGTACAGAACATGTACCAACATATCTGTTTTCTATTAATACAAATATAATGTATGACATTAATTATATAAATTAGTAGTGTACGCAGTAGTGGAAGCATCAAACGGACTGATGGTGGTGATCATGATGGCGATGGTCATCATCATGAATAGTCTTGATAGCGATACGATAGTTCATTAGTCCAAGTAAATACCTGGACTGACTAAATTTCATATCACCATACGTCTACAATTTTATTCGATAGTATCTGATAATGTCCATTAGAAACAACGGCTATCTGTGAATATCATTACCTCATTCATTGCCGTCTTCATAACATAAACAAAAATTTATAAAAAAAAAACATTTTATTACCAATAAAGTTGTGTTCCAATGGACATTTTCATTGGTTAAATTAACAACCAATTGCCATTATTACACAGCGAAGTACTGCGCCGCGTGTTATTTACCTTTTTTCACTTGTCATTAACAAAGGGGAATTCGAACTTGATCGGCAATTTTCCGACGATAAAATAAAAGAGAATAACAATATTTTTTTTTGCCTTTTATTGTGTTTCATTTAACTCTTGCCGGTGCCTTGTGACATCGCAACGGTTTTTACGGGAACCGGTTTGTAACCTTTAAAATCGACCGTTTTCAGTAAAAAAGACTACATTGTGCTCATTTGTCTAACGATTAAATAGATTGATGTAGTTGGTAGTGTAAGTGATGATCATTAAATATACGGAAAAATATTATACCTATAAGTTAAATGTTATACTTATAACTTCTTTTATGAGCTTAGTTATCGACACCACGAGAATACAAAATTGCAGACATATAATGATCAAAATTACGCCTCTTTTCCAATTTCTATTACTAAACAGTTACAAAACTCAAGCCTCTTAAAGCACTGATAAAAATTATAGAATCAGACACAGATACATACGTATAAATGGTGATTCGATAGCTTTCTTTGATACAGTGTCTCCCTCATTGATTTCTTATTACTGGTTGAAGTTAAGTATCAATAGATTCGAGAACATAATTTCATGTGGTCTACATACTGCTTTGGTTTTGAAAGCTAAATATGCACGATACATATCACAGCTGCTGTTATCGGAAAACAATTTCGTGGATTTGTTAAAACGTGAATCACTGGTTCGGCTATCGGTCTGTCAGCGGTTTGAGTATCATTAACGTTATCAAGCTAAGCCCGCTCTTCCATCCAGATTCAAGCTAGTATAATATTACTTTAAATGATTAATTAAAATGGCATGTGTGCATTTTACGAGTATGATTGATATCGTGTCTGGATTTGTAGATGATATATTTCGTTTTCTGCATCATCTGTCACTTAGGGATTTCTAGTGTCGTGAAGTGTTACGTAATATTAAACAATATTTGAAATTTCAAATTTATTATATACATCACAGTGTATAAATAAATGAAATTCGTTAAAATCGATTACGTGGTGGCCAATGATAATCGTTTTTAACATTAATAAGGCAGTTAATGTTGAAAATTATTTATGAATTTAAGATATTTACGTTCTTATACTATTACGTGTGAGAAATAAGTTAAATATAACTGAATACCAAACGGATGATTCATAACGAATGTTTAAACAGATGTAGGTAGAATGACAAATTTTTACGCAACAATAGAAAAAAATTTGCACGTAGGTACATTAACGCCTGATTACGGCCCATAAAATATATCAATATGTACTTATAAGTAACAGTTCATCATAACCATAAAATGTACATAATATGTAAGCCGGCAAAGCATTGGCCACGCCTTGGGTGTTGCAAATGTCCATAGGCCACGGTGACCACTTACGAGCAGGTGGCCCGTCTGCCTATTTGCTAGGCTAAGCATATAAAAAAAAAGTTTTTTCAATGTCCTCATTATCATTATCATCGTTAATCTAATTTGTCATTCCACTCATATAATTTTACTCTAATGAGTGTTAAAAAAATAAAAACCCCTGGAACAACACATTTGAGAGCTTACAATAAAAATAATTGTTATCGGACTAATTGGAAATTCAATGATTTTAAACATATAATTATTGTATAGGCGTGGATTTTTTATTCAATAGGAATACAAAATCTACGACTGTAAAAGAAGTATAAAAGGATAGTTTTCAAGTAAAACAGTGATATTTTATAAAGCCACATGATGTTACCTCACTGTTGTAAGCCTGATAGCCTGTTCGGATCGATGGTGTAACGGCAGACAATCTATCTTGCTTTTACGGCCGGCACTTGTGTTTTCACCTGAAGGGGAATAGTATTGGTGATTACACTCTATAATTCCATACAACCTTAAACACAAAACCCTTAAGCATCAGTGTCTTGAAATAACGATGTTGTTATATCGATATTAATAAAAATGTTATAAACCACTGACGCATTCAAACGAAGTCAGATTGTGCCGTTCGCGGTCAACATAATACTCTATTGCTTATTAATAGAAAACGTGTACCACTTTACGATTTAAAAATGATAATTACTATAACATAACTTCAAAAGAGTTCTCAAGAGATTGTTAATTATTGCTACTGTAAACTAAATTAAAGCGAGTAACAGTTAAAATTTTTTAATGATAACTAATATAAAATAACATCAAACGAGTAACAAATAAAAGGGTTTTAATTAGAAACATCATATGTAACAATACCAAATGCGTCACACTGAAATGAATTCTAGTGATGACTACTTTACTATAATATTCAAGAAGTAACACATAAGAGTTAGATATTGTTAACCAAGACACGAAATTTCATACAACGATTTCATTCAATGATTTTAAAATAACTATGATGAAATAACAAAGGTACAATATTGTACCATACCAAAATATAAATATAATGTAACTACGCGTGTTGAGAAAATACACGTGTCTAGTTGTCTGAAAATATATGGCTAAAAATGTAATGAACATTTTAAAAACACGACGTTACTGGAATATTCTGTGTCTGGAGAACTTGTTAGGGTCAGTGGAGTATTGGCGGGCGATCCATCTCGCGGTAATAGCCACTACACATTAGTTGCTCTAACTGTCGAACCGCACATGTGTTTTCTAGAAAGTTGTATAAATAATTATAGTTTTGCTGCAGGTTTAAAGTATTAAATCTCGCTTGAAAAAAGTGGAAAAAATTATGACATATTTCGTTAGTACAGCTCTATACAAACCAAAATATAAACGGAGGGCAGTACTAACTCAGTTGCTTTTACATATTTTAACTTCGTACTCCGTTTATCTGGGATTCAGTCACTAAGACGTCCGCCATTATGACATTGCGTACGTCTTTTACATTAATCTTTATGGTGAAATTCAGTATATATTTGTATATCTTGCAATCCAAAGAAGTTTCATTTAATTCTTTATGTAAAGGGAACAAAACGTTTTTGAATGTCTTATTCGGAGAACAGAATTCTGGCTATCCATCGCTGCTTAATGGGTTCGGTTCATTAGTTTCTGTAGCGCGGCTTAACCGCACATGTGTTTCGGAGGAAATCGGTTTTAAGTTCGCTTTAACTTCGCTGCGGTCGGTTTCGTGAATTTATCTGTAATGAGTTCGACTGTTTCACTGTCACGGCACAATCTCCCTTGGTTTGCACGCGCTATTTGTTAAATAGTAAGGTACGAGCTAAATCGAATCGAATTTGAAAAACGTTAGCAGTTCGTCTTTGAATAGATAGTGTGAACGCTACTTTACAATTTCTTCGACGTTTCGTTTCGTCGACATTTCTTGAAGGCAACAACGGCGATACATTTTCAAGTCGAAATGAATGGGACATCGCAATTCGAAATACAATTACCACCTTTGTACATAGAATTCATAGAAAATTCTCCTTTCGCCGTTAATGCTTTAGAAATTCCAGTGGCATCTATAATGTTGAACAAACAGCCATCAGGGTAGATAAACAGGGGGTTGTGTTTACATTCGATTCGAACCGTACGCGCCGCGCGCTGTCCCAACAACGCTGATGTAAATGTAATATGCAATACACATTGGAAACATCAAAGTATTGATATATTCGGTTTGCTAATAAAGTCATTTGAAGTTACAAATGGTTTTTATTAACGTGAGCGATGAAAATCTAACATCAATACATTACACTTTTAGTACAACAGATATGTTTATTTAAATCCAATACGTGTTTTAACATTTTAATGCTTTTTATCTGACAAGACTAGAACGTTTCTTATAAGTGGGGGAAACAATCAAGCTGGGAACAATCTGGTCCATTATTGATACAATTTTGACATCACATTCACCGGGTAATTCATTCATTCACGTATTGATGAAATTCATTGACCGAATTTTAAATATTTTTATATTTTTCGTCGATCGGAGCAGATTGAACTTGTAATTTCCGTATAACAGTTGATTAATAAAGGGCCACTTTAATAGTCTAATAATATTTGATTTCGAATTTTAATTCATCATCACTATCATCAGACTATTTCAGTCCACTGCTGGACATAAGCCTTCCCCAATGAGCGCCATTTCGGCATTTTTAATAGAGAAAAAAATATTAGCGTTTAATTATTTTCCGGGTGTCTTCTACTATTGGGCAAAATATCTTCGGGAATACGGGGAAGGTGAAAAATAACGCTACCCGAGATCCCGCGTCAGCAAAAGTTGAGTCATTTGTTTTCGCCGAGAATTAATATGTATATTATAGACGTATTTCACTTTATTTTCCTCGTTTTTTGAAGCAGTGACACCTACTATTATTATGGAGAAATACATCCATAATTGTTTTTCCCTGTAACTTCTTGTAAGGAAACTTAAAGAATTCCCGTACGGTATTTTTACAAGGAAATAAAGAAAGATATAAAGACCTTTTGAACGGTTTAAGAAAAAATCATAAGTATCATACTATAAAGACATGATAAAATTAACTCGTACCCTTAACACAAATACATCAACGAAATGTGACTTTTTATTTGTGCGACTATCGACAAAATTACTTTCTCAATTATAACATTAATATGGTTGCCCTGACGATGTCTAAGCAGAACTTGTACTGAGGTAACTATCACGCCAATACACATTTATACATATATTTATATATATGCACATATATGCCCTTCATCCGCATTCGTATGTTTCTTCCGGTCAGAAGTTTAATCCACAACCTCCAGCTCAATCAGGTTTGTTAATCACTGAACCAAGAGACATTTGCGGCCTTGCCATTGTTTTTATATTAATATCATGGTTGACTTTATTTAAGAACTTAAAACATCTTACTATTAACAAAACGCGTGAAAAGACGCCTAAATCAACATCATCACCCGCAACCTCTACATGTCCACTGCTGGACATATACCTCCACCAATCGGCGCCACTCCTTCGAGTCCTTGGTCTTCCGAATCCAGCAGCTCCCGGCTGTCTTCTTCAGGTCGACAAACCATCTTGTAGGAAGGCGACCTACGCTGTTTTTCCCGAGATGTGGCCGTCGCTCTAAAAGTGACGTTTAAATAAATCATTCAAATGTAATTAATTTACAACTCATCAGCCCCCAACAGTTCGGTTTCATTGTTCCAATGTGTCAAAGCTTTAAGGAAAACGTTGTGTCAATACTCATTCCAGTCAATAAACAGATGGAATTGTTCATTCAAATTCAACTAAACGCATTTCCCATTGAAGCCTTTGCATTTGAAGCTGTAATATTTACTGTTGTGTTAAAGTGGAGATCTCGAAACCGGTCTTCCGTTTCTCTTGTTAGCGCTTACGTGCTGCTTGGATCGGCGTTAACATGTGACATAATGGTGTATTATTCCCATTATATCATGATGTAACGATGGTACAACACAACTGATGGTGTTAACGCATCATACAATCGCGTGGCGATGTAACATTCTGACCAAATCTATGGTTCCATGATATTTCATCCCAATTGATTTTTTGCTTTTACGAAAGATCTGATCATTCGAATTCCACGTGCTGTTTTTGAGAACGATATCAATAAATTTGCTCGTTTTCACATTTCATGGAGTAGTTATAGAACTGTTTATAGCAGGTCAATTTTATCAGACACTGCGTTCGAAGTTATATTATTAACTGACCGTATCTGATCTGATGATGGGTTTATCAAAGACATCAAACATTGCAATATCACTAGTTATGGTTGTATTAACGGTATTGACGTGTTTAGTACAAAGTTAACATACCGTTGGAGCAGTATCAATTCTCAAGGGGCGTGGAGTCTCGTAAGCTGCCAAGTACGCGGTTATATCGGAATTGTAAATGTTGACAGAATCTCATTTGAAACATAAACTCTATCGAGTTAGTCGCTCGCTACTTTACTGATTAAAGTCGATGTAGTCTATTTGTACTTACTTTTGAGGGAGATACCAAATTGCTTTTGTTACTACAGGGTTTTACTGGGCATTTTCCGAAAATAATAAACCGTAGTGTTATATATTTTTAATAATATTTATATGTTAACATGTGGAAGGGAGCAACTGTGTGTTTAGTGTTACATATTATTCATAATCAGCATCAGTACCTAACTTTATATGGTAAAAGAACGAGGAAAATACATTTAGTTCCAAAAAAGCTCCCATAAAATACCAGCCTTAAAAACGAAACAAAACTACAATTTATTTTGAAATGCTACGAGCGTAACAAAAGGTAGAACAAATTCATAAATTCAAATTTTTGTCGCAACATTTAAGCTAGGAATATAATGGAATATAGCGAATACCATTGATACTGTAGTGCACATAATCGCTCCGATGGTGCGCATGTAGACAACGAATAATATTTAATTTGTTTATCTGCTACTAAAACTGCGTTTTACAGAATTGAAGATGAACGGAGTGAGATAGGTTAGAAAAGGACACACAGTTGTTATAATATAATTTGTTCAAGTCTCTATAGCTCTGAGTAATGAGGCGTGCAAAAACTTGCACAAATTCGTTTGCCTCAATACATATTTTTTCTATCTATAATTGTTATTGATTAATCAAACTCGAAGAAAACAGTATACGACAAGGTAAATATGTATTGAAATTATTACCGTTAAATTTTATACAAATGACAAAGGATAGTGCGTATTACTCGTAACTAAACATATTCTAGTTTAATCTGTTGGTCATTATAGCAAATAACAATTTAATAATAAGACTGGTAATAATATCAAACAAGACAGTTCATGTACTCATGCATATTTGTCAATTATATCAGAGCTATCTCACATGCTTATTGTTCAGTTTTTATGATTAAAAAAATTTATTCAAATTAAACATTTATATTTTTTGAATAAACAGTTATTGCGTTAAAAGCTTTCGTGTACAGCATCGATTTTTTAAATCCACGTATAGCGCAGACAAAACTGAGTTTCCATTTGATTTTTAAATCTGTTCAATTCCAATCAAATCTGTCCGAAGTCCGCTTATATTTCGACTGATCAAATCCGATAACCGCTAGCATTCTAACATGGAAACGATAATAAAGGCTTTTTATTCTGGCCCCAGGCTGAACGTACATTGTTTGGTTTTACATGACGATTGTTTCATCGTCATTGTATGTTCCTTTTTTCGGTGTAAAATATCCATATTTGTATGTGCTTAAGGTTATATTTAATCTTGTCTAGTAACTTAAAGACTAATATTTCACAGCAATATGGGTACTACCACTGCTTTTCGACCATTCAAACTGTACTATAACGGATCTACCTCCTTTAAGCCAGTTAGAACGACGTGTCTGGGCCTTTAAAATAAAATGATGATGACTTCTTCAAGGGAATGATAGTAAATGTTTTTTTTGCCGTTATTTAAGAATATATAAGTGCATCTATATATATCAAATTAAGCAGTATTTTTGTAATATTTATCATCACCGGGTTGCTAACGTAATTGCCACTTATATCAGCAACGTCCTGGTCACAGAGGACGGAGCTGCCATCTAGGTGATAGTTTTACCAATTAACTGATCAATGTGTCATTTGTTAAGAAAGAATATTGTGCCACTACCTACATTAAAGGAGGCTCATTTTACATTTGACACTTAATTCCCTCTTTTTAGACAACATTTATATAAATAAAGAAATAAATCGCTAAAACATATAACCTTACATATAACCTTATAAACTGCAAAAGAACAATGCAGTTACTCCTCTTATCTGAAGAAACAAAAGAAATAGAGCAGTACAAATACGTGCCGCCGTGGTGTTACCTCGGGCGAATACCAGACAAAGAGTTCTGGAAACCCACGAACAGATTTTGTATTCATTTTGTTGTGTGTAAAAAACAGTATGGTCACCTGCCTGAGTGTATAGTAGATAATTTGCTAATTTTATATGAAATTTAGAAAAGGGTTTTTGTCTGAATTCAAACGTGTAAACGTTTAAAGAATGAATTTTAAAGTATTATACACTATTTTATGAAATCTATATCAATAAAAAATGTAATCGCAACTGGTGCAGCGTGGGAGTGTAGGAGTTATTATTTAGGGCTTATTTTAGCACTTTAGTGTTTGTAAATAAAATGATAGAGGTTGCTTGCATGTCATGGGAAAGTACTGGATAGATTTCAATTGAGTCTTTCATCTATAAATCTATCTACTATCAACTATCTCAGATATTTGGCGCCTGTCTAGAAAAAAAACGATAACACCATCAATATAAAGGCATTAAAGTATTAGGAAATAACAATTTTTATAAGCGGTATGTGACCGGAAGTGACCGGCAACTATACGTCTATGAAGTTGTTTCCTCTGCACGTAAAATATATTGTTAATACAATAAGTAACGCAAACAAGTCTGGGGGTATGAGCTAGTTGATAATAAATATTTCATAATTATCACTTGTATGTTAGTGTAGGGTATCCTCGTACTTTTACATTACCTAGCACTTCGTGGTATTAACCTTATCGCGTATGCTATTTGTTAGCGGTCTATAAATCCCCTGAACCGTTCATATAAACTTCGTATAAACAGTCAAATATCAATTTACAACGTAATTGATACCGAACAACAAGAATTTATTGGTTTACAGTAGAACTAGTTGATGTGACGTCAGTACCATAAACTGAGGTCCTCGAGAACGAGCATGATCAGATTGTGTTCAAATTATTTCGCTGTCAGGCACGTTTATCTTTTGAACATAACCACAAGAATTATTTCAACAAATATTATTAAAAATACTTCACAATTATCTTCGATGACCTGAAAAAAAAGAAAATAAGTCCCCTGTCAATGAAAGATGCAGCAAAACTCTCAGCAAAGAGATTGCTCTCAGCAAACAAATA
>DWME01004570.1:0-16132 GCA_018244795.1 Parelbella ahira ahira
TGTTAAATCTTATTTACACACTCCGATATAACAAAATTCTAATTTCCGGCATCAAAATTCTTCGAATGATATAGACAACAGTGAAACACTTCGCCAGGCTGTACCTTTTCCAAAGTGGTTCTTAATAAATCTTTCGGGCGTGGCCAATAAAAGATTTGATTCGCCCGGTACATCAATGAATTTAAATTTTCTTAAACACAACGTTCTTTCTCTATACATTTCACAACGAATATACTCGAAATTAATGCAGAATTTACTTTCATAGTAGAATTCGAATGATACGACAGCAGCCATTCCGATATGAATATGACAGACGGTATACATAAAAATATCGTAGCAGTAAAGTGGGAGTACGTCGGGAGGTTTTGTTCTCCGCTTTTATTAATGTTGATCCATTAACAGATTTTATTGCTAACAAAACTCGTTCAGCTCACAAATTGGTCGCCCGACGGATAAATAAATGAAGCGATGTCTTTTATTGGAGTGCCTCGGGGCTTCGGTTTTTACGATTTGATCATTTCATAACTCTTAATTTGTGTGGATACCGACTAATTAAGCTCGTATTAAAGTAATTGTGTCATGGTGAGGAAGATTTTGTGGTTTGTATCGTATAAAACAGAAAATTATTGCCATAAACTGTTCTTCCAGACTGTTCCGGAGAGATATTGGATTACGTTCGTACAGGTAATTCGTATATTCAGATTTTGCTTGTGATAACGTCTACACGTATCTATTTAAACATATTCCCTTTCATTAGCTTATGGTACCGTCTCAATAAGTCGCCGAGCTCAATGTTCACGTCCATTCAGGACCGTATTCAAATGAATATTAAATTGATCTAATGTGAGAGTGTACATGTTAATGTGTTCATTCAAATTAACGACTTAAATGTGTTATTAAACTATAATTAATGCAACATAACATCGTGCATAGATTGTTAATAAGTATTACAATTTTAAACGTGGTTATGGAGTCATGTTTAACATTTATAACTCGCGGGTGAAGATAATGGTTAGTTATGTATAAAGACGATGAGTAGTTATGACGATTGTAGGAAATTTGTTTTATCATCGAAAACACGTTTCTAGAAAGCAAAGAGTGAAAAAGGACATTTTCAATTAAGAAGAAAGCCGCCTAATGAGATAAGTTGAAATGGACTTAATTAATCGTATATATGTATGTATATCGTATTATTTGTCGAGTGATTATATAAACGCTTCTTTTTATTGCATTTCGTATAGCAATTTATAGGGAGCAAGTATAGATCGTACTCTAGAGGTGGTTACCGGCCTAGCGCCTGTTTAATTCAAAACACGTCATTGCAATTGTTAGATGGATCTTGTCCAGAGAATCCCTATCTGATCAAAGCATACCGATTATTGGAGGACATATAGTAAATAAAGATGATATGAGCGAATCAGGGGCCAGATTTAAAGGAGAGATTTTGAATGTAAAGCACTAATGTTGATACTATATATAATGAGTGTGTGTGAGAGAGAGAGATAACGTAGAGTGAAAGAAGAGAAAAAAAACTGATGTGTTTTTCATACTCTCTAGTCTCGATATAAAACTTACACAAGGCTAGATATTGAACTAATTTACTTATTTATTTCAAATAAAATGAATAAATATCGCTGTTGTAATATTATAATAATAATAATGTTATTGTTTTAAAGTACGCAATTCGACGCACGCTTGAAACGCAATTTTTATTTACTACGTTCTTAAAAACGCTTTCGTACGAGATATCAGTAGATATATTATATCTCATTTGTCAGAGCGTTGTGATTAACGCTACATTCTGTAATAAATGAGCATCGGTAGCAGATCAAAGGCGATCGGTATTGACCTTATCTGGCGAGCGCGGCAAATCGATTCCGTGCCAGTGGGACCGCAGACCAATAGTGGTGCTGATAGGGCTGGAAACCACTGGACAGTCTTCATACAGGTTAATTATAAGGAGGACTTCATCGAAGGTAAATTTATGCAGATCAATAGCGACAGTTTACATTAACAATATTTTTCAGGTGGTATGTATTTTATTTACCCCAAATATAGTTTCCTCTTGAAATGTAAAGTTATTTAGAGGAACTACACGACGAGGAACAACAATGTGCGTTTCGAGTGTAATCTTATCTAACTTTTATATGTAATTGAATCATTAAAATAATTCTAAATGTGCGTTGGGCAGTTGTAAAATTAAAAAAAAATATTGCATAACCCTAAATGTCGCGAACAAGGCGGTCGACGACCCGCCTGCGCCCGGGCACACAATTTGCATACCTAGTCGTTACATCAGTGACCATAACTAGTTTGACGATATGATTTGTTCGTGTCGGAGTGCAGAACGAGGCCTTGTTAGAGAGGATGAGGAACATGCAAATATAAAAGCCGGTGACAAAAGCTCGTTCGAATAACTTTATAGTTATTAGTGGTTTTGTATTCGTTAGTTCGAATTTAAAAGTTTGCTTTTTGACAGAACTTTTGAACTAAAATTTGTGACGCCCATCACATGGAATGTAGATACAGAAATACAAGAAACTGCAGTGGATCCAAAAACATTAATCTACTTATTTTATTACGAGTACATTTCTAAATAAAAAGCAACGGATATACAGAATACTGTCAATCATGGTTGTCAAAATTGAATTGCACAAAAAGCGTGATTTTGAAAGTATCCGTCAAGTGAGATCACTGCTCTGTGATCTGAAACAGTGAAGCGCGTCATAATGAACCATTATCTGAGATAG
Organism: Parelbella ahira ahira; assembly: GCA_018244795.1. Lineage (NCBI taxonomy): Eukaryota > Metazoa > Arthropoda > Insecta > Lepidoptera > Hesperiidae > Parelbella > Parelbella ahira. Next base: position 2,751 of record DWME01004570.1, read on the forward strand.
CATCTCACATGTGAACGGCCCACGGTTTAGACGCGTGCATCGTTACCTTGCTTCAGCTCGTGTGCTCGACAGCGAAAGGCAGATACAAGCATAGAATTCGTTACAGGTAATATATAAGAAAAATTAACATTGTTAAAAAGCTTCGTATTTTATACTAGAAAATATATGTCATAGAATTACAGCAAAAGAAAACGTATATGAACTATATTAACCTGGGAAATGTACTATACTGCTTTGCGGATTACGGACGTGATGCTGCGATTTTTTTTACGATAAAAAAAGGATTTGAAAATAATGACATAAAGATAAGAGTTAAAATAATAAAAGATAAGTATATTTCCGTTTGAAGCCCTCAGCATTTTGGATTTCTTATCAATAATGTGGCTGAATTCAGGAAGAATCATTTGTGATGTGCGTTTTTCGACAAATCGCGGCTAACGAGAAAGCGTTTGTTACTTTGTAAAGGTCCATGTTGTTTCAGAGCTTTATTTCAGTATTTGCGCCTGTGGTAGGTACGTTATACTTTACGTGTTATTTCGCAGGCGGGAAACCTTCTGTCTATTACCGTATTTTTTCAGTACTGTAAAATGTTGCTATACTTTCTTTTAATACTTCTGTTGTTCTGTCCATCACTATAGTCGAAACATTTTTGTTTGCCTCCATCACTACTTTCGACCTTCGGTGTTGTATTTCACGACCATAAAAGCATATTTTAGACGATCGTAAAATCCCAATCTAAATGCTTTTCGGAGCTTTAAAAAATTCATCCAATTCATACCCACTAAAGCGTTTGAGGAACATCAAAGAAAGCTTCTATTAGGAAAAAGCTTTAATAATTATATGCATCAAGTATTCATCTAATTTTTTGCTCATTTAATTGTATTAATGATTTAATATAGTCTCAACATTTACTTCGGACTTAATTGGATTTAAAATCGAATTCGAGCAATATATATTATATATTATTACATACGCATATCTAGACGATCTCCTAACACATTTAACTTGATAAAAACGGGTTGGTAAAAAATATAATTGCACCTCACAAGATCTTGTACGACTTTCATGGGAATGCTAATTGTATAAAAAAAGTTCAACCTTTTGGCATTAGTTACAATTTTTGTGTTATTTTTTAATGCAACCTTCTTTGCAGCAATAACTAAGTTATAAAGATATATTAAGTCTGATAAGATGAAAAAGAGCTCTGATTGGGCTTTTTATTTACAACGGATGTGGATCATTGATATCGAGTCAAGTCAGCAAGCGTTTTACACCTGCATAAGTATTTAACGATTATATTATAAAAAAAAAGAAAAGTCTACCGAGCTTCTGGTAATTTTTTTTCTAAACTCTTAATTATATCTCACTTCCTCTGTCATGCTATTTTTAAAACCGTTACGTCTATGTCATGAACTACTTGTCTGCACGTCTGTGATAGCTGAACATCAAATTAATTATCCCTCTGGGGACTTGATATATACTTTCTAGAAAGCCTGCGTTTAAGCTTCCGAGCGGTGCGGTCCTATGATTAACGATAGCTAAGTGAGTGCCCGTTACTTTACTGTTCTGTACGCAAATCAAAGTGGAAAGTGACTCGGCGTGCCTCACCAATTGTATTCCAGCGTTCAGTTCTCTATTGCACACTATATTTGTTTGTAATTTGACATAGTTATATAATTTTTTTACATAACTTTCTATTACGTTTCATATTTTTGTAACAAATTTATATACATACGTGTTGTCTTCAGAATGAAGTACCTTCTAAAGAACCTCTATTTTTAATTATAGTTAATGATACATTTATGAACTGAAGAATTATTTAAAACCGTGTTGAAATAATGATAGAATACACTGTGTTCATTATCGAGCTCACAAAGCAATCTTCTGATAATATGACTCTCGCTACTGAAGTGTAGAGGAGTCCAATTTCAATTGACATATAAAGTAAAGGGAGCGGATTCGTGAGGCGCGGATTCGATCTCATCATTAGACTAACGTGGCGCGACCTCCATCCGATATTATGCATGGGCTCTACTCGTAAGTCCTCCTTACTTATGGACGCAATTGATCCCAATGTTGCAAATTCTTAATCCTGTGATCCGTGATATGAATTATAGTTTCTATCTGTGATTGAAATGTAACGAATACATTTTGGACAAAGTTTAATTTATTGGAAGTATTCTGTCAAATGTAATTAATGTTAACGAACTCAAAGATGCCCCCAACGAACCTATCATGAACTCTAAAAGGACATGTCTGCCCGTCTAACGTTGAACCGGTGGTTACGTCAGGTCGCTGGTAGCCCGAGGCGGTGGGGCCAATCGCAAAGGGAATGTCGGCCTGAGGGGCTCCCATGCAGGTTCTTTCCCACCAAGCTAACAAATCGACTGCGGAATCGTTTTATTTGGACCAAGTATTGACCAACAATGGCCAAATTACTATTTCGTGTTACCTGGTCGCCACAATTCGAAAATTTTTATCAATTTTAAAATTCCGAATTTAAATGATATTGTTGACAGTAATAATCCATTTTTGCTTTAACGTTAGTTTGGTATAAAGCTTCATTCCAACAATATATGATTGATTTCGTTTAAGATACTTTCTTTCCGACTAACCTACTAATAGCATAATCCACAACCATCTATTCATCTTATTTACCTTAACAAATTTTTGAATGCATTCGTTGTTTTAGTATGTATCTTAACATTTTTAATAAAATTCACGTTCCTCATTATTACATATTTGTATACGTAAGGTGTCACTAAAATTGATGTTGATGAACGCATCGTAAAACCTGTCAACACGTACTGTGCTGTTTATGTTCATACCATAACGCGCTGTTTTCCACCATTTTTGTATTACGATTTTTTTTACCTTCTCTTCCCAAGTAACAAAGATTGCGTAATAAGCTGCAAAATGAGAATGAATTTACGGGGCGTTTATTTCCATTAGTTTAACATCCTGAGCACGCTTCGCGCATATAATAGGGTGACATGTGTTGCACAATCGTTATTTATTTGTTAGGACTTTCGGATTTTGGCGCAAGTCGCCAACATAAATTCAACACGGGTGACTTTTTGCTTTTCACTTGAAAGGTGAAGAAGCGAATACTTTGCCGAGGTGACCATCGTGAATACCAAAGATAACAGGAATAATGAACGTAAAGTTAAGGGTGAGGTTCGTTTTTAGCGCGGTCAGCTTCTTTAGCAATTTTGATGGGATATTTCTTTGTTGCGATGGCAATTTTAGTGTGAAACCATGCGATGTCCTTACCGAGTGTAGTATCGCTAGCGTTTCCAACTTGGATCTTCAGCGCAATGGCTTTACTATTTGCATATAATGCTTGAGCGGCGCGACCACGACCACAGATCTAGAGCAGAGATCGGCGCGTCGTGCGACCGCGGACCGCTTTATGTATCTTGCTTGAGGTGTGCTATGTTTCAATTCTCGCTGTGATTAGTTTTTGCTCAACAACAATGTTAATTTTGAAAATTAAAATACACGTAGCATTTCGATTGCTAATTTAAGTTATGAAACAAAACTATCAAAGTGAAATAAGTAAACATTTCAAGCGTGCCGTAGTTTTGTTTTTTTAGGACAACGAATACAAGTACTTGGTAATAATAAAGTTTAATGACTGCAGCTTCATTTAAAACATGTTCGCAACGTGTGAGTCACATCGTCTGAGACAATTATTATGCTAATGGCTTACGTAGCCATCGGGCGTGGTCCAATGAGAACTGGAATTGTTACCAATTCTACGGCGCAGTATTCGAGTTGTTGTGCCGTTTAGCATGATGACCTGACCCCAGCGTGCGCTCGAACAATCTCATTGATTCGATGCGAGATTAGGTGGCGTTCGTAAATGTTTCCATTTTGAATTTGCAGACCGATGCTCGCTTGAACTCGCACCCGGATGTCATGTTCGATTTACATTTTGCTCTTGTCGGATCGACCGATCTCACCGCCGATGTGCTTGTGATTGACGAGGATGTTTGCTATCAACGTGATTATGGTTGATAACCTTGTATCTTTATTTGAAAAGCGAGATATTTCATAACATATTAATGTTAAAATCAATTGTGCCACCGAGCTGAATAATAACAATAGTGAGACTTTTATGTTTAGAGCAATGGAACCAATATTAGACATGGTATTCCCAAAACGTTGTTTGGAATTCGTAACAAAAAATCTGTGACAATTGCTATCCGTTAATGCGCGTGTTTTCCCGCCATCTGTATTCCGTTCGTATCAGAATACATTGCGTGTTTATGCTCCTAAGTTCTTTTAGGAGGCAAATATTTTGCAACTTATGATGACATCCATGGATGACGCTCATGGGTCATGATTATTTTTTTCTTGTATCATCGGTTTTAACCTTGAACCTGCTGGTAATCGAAGGAGAAGCGTCCCAAAAAGGCAAAAACTTGCTTACTTCGAAAGTCACAGAGATACGAGGCAGTCGCGCTCGTTACTAAGCGCGCGTTCGTTTTGTTCGGTAAGCGCCCGAGGCCAATCATGTCTGGCTATAATAAAGGGCTACGCGCGTCCTCTCCGACTGGCTTTTAGATTTATGGCTTGGCAGTGCGCGAGCCGCCGACGCCGACGCGTACACCGTGCGTTTGTCACACCACTATCACGATCGGCAAATCGAATACTCGGATCCTATCGAGTTCACAGCGTAATTGCCAACATGTGCTCGTCGCCATACACGGCTTTGAGAACTAAAACTCCGACCGCTGCCTGAACTGTAATTAAAAAGCTAAAAACAAAACCATTGTTACATATTCATCGGGTGAGTGCAACATGACATGATCACGCCCCTGTTAATATTTATGTTGATCGAGAACTCCGATAACTTCAGTTCGGGTTCTGGTCTTTTGACTAAGCGTTATATTTCCATGTTGTATTTTATTGGCGCTTTACTATCGATTCAATATTTGGTTGCTTTTTCTTCACTTATATTGACAAGTTAGCAAATACCGTTATGTTTTGCGGCCACAAACGTAAGTTAAAAATCAGATACATTAATTTATTTGATTATAGATTAGACGGTTACGGATAAATCTTTTTAGGAAAGAATCTTGAGCAAATTCGTACTTTAACATTAATTAACATGGTACGAAGCAAAACTTGACATAATTTACTAAATTCAATTTCAATGATGTTTCTTTTAAAGATAATAGTTAGTCATGAAGCTATCTCACATCGCGGACCACCGGAGGCACATTTCAAGCTTGGCCGCGGTCCTACAAGCGCTAAGTGGTTTCATTAATCTCGCTCACTGCTTCATTTATGTTAAACACTCCGGTTAACGCTGTTTTTTTATATGTGTTATATTCACCACATTCATACTTTTGTGTGCCGTCTTGATTTACTTGATTGCAAAAAAGCGAAGTGAATTTATTTTATTTGTACAACATTTCCTAATTCATGATAGTTCATGATTGCCTAACTACAGAATATGTAGTGTTCAGGAGGTGAATGATCACTCTCTTATCTTTGTGTGTTTACGAATACATAAAAGTTTTTCTTACATTATCTTATTCTTTTATTTCTTTCTTTTTTCTGACTGTTTGGTACATTTTTGTATTATAACGGCCGAGCAGGTTTCAGAGAAATTTGTTATGAGAATAGGCAGCACTGTAAGTAGAAACATAGAATTAAATACCTATGTTTTGTATAATAAAAAGGAATATTTTCTCTCGTTTGTAAACGATAAAAAACTAGGTTGTCTACAAGCGAAAGTCTCCTATATGAGTTTTTCAAGTGCTTTGTGATCATGAAAGTTCATTTTTATGACAAAATAAATAGTTTTCAAAATATTTGAAGGGGCAAGTAATGGCTTGTTTTTATGTACGTCTTCGTGCACAAAATGTAATAGTTTCCCAAAGGTGTCAGATCATAAAATTTCAAAATAATGAATGAAATGTTTTCAGCAGCTACTAAAAATTAATATCCCTAAGATTGCATATATTCTTCAACTTGCAGCGCATGTGTGTTGCTCGTTGCTCCGGGGTGCGCGGGCGACTTGCACGTGTGTGTAACCCGATCCCGAGCGTAGATAATAATTTCATATTGTCCTGTCCAGGTCTGCTATACAAAAGCCTTTCTCCAGACGTATAATAGATGAATTCTCCTGAAGATAAGCGGTCTCTTAATTCGGCGGTAGGTGTAAAGATTCGTGTTGTTTAGAACTTTCCTTTGACTTGGAGCTGGCCATTGAGTAATTTAATAAATATTTTAATATTAAATTAAATAGGTAACGAAGAATATATAATATTTAAATTAAAACGCGACATTTATAAATAACTTCAAATGTATACTACTATGATCTCTATAAATTGTTGTTTTATGACCTATCCTACAAAGTACCACATACAGTAGAAAATATATTTCCTTAAATAATGATCACTCTGACTATATATGTATAACACTGGTATAAGATGATATGCGCATTTTAACCTGAGTATGGCGTTTTTCACTTGTGACATTTTTCGAGTGAATTTATAATCCCGTTAATTTTAACTTACTAAAGTCCCACGAGACGTATATCAGAACAATGAACCTTCCAGCGAAAAGGCCTTACGTACTCGTCAGATTATAATAAAACGTAACGCGATGCCTTCTATCTCATTATCATTACGGCACACGAAACGTCCGACGTGCTCGCTCGTGGAACTTCACGCGATGTCGCTCGGTTCATTGTTTCTCTACCTACCGCTGGTAAATCTCTATTATTGCCAGAAATTCATGTTACATTACAAAGTTTTATGGTCGTAGTCACTGTTGTAACTGTAGCTCAAGTTACAATACGTTTATGGAATCGTATTGCCTCTATTATATATGTAATATAGAATCCAATTGCTTATAACTAGTTCGTATTTGAATATAAATTTAAATTTACAACCGTCGTTTGGTTTCGTCTTGTTTGTATAAATCATATAATATTTCGCTTCATGGACGAATTGATCATGTCCGATGAAATCATCACGAACAATTGAATTAAAAGCGTCACATTTTAAAGTGGCGCGCTATTGTTCTGTATTTTTGTTCTCGTGAATGATTTGTGCAACGCGGCAGTGTCGCAGTTTACCTTGGCGATTGAATTTGGTTCGTCCGTCTAGCGAACAGCCGCGCTCAATGATCAGCGGATGTTGACGTGCCGTGCGGGTTGTACAGATCAATTTGTGGAGCACAGAGGAGTTGCGAAAATTGCTCTTCATTTAATCCTCTTATTACATATTTCCAGGCCATGGAAATGCCCTCTTTGAATGACATGCCCTCTTGCCTTTGCCCTCTTAAATTGAAGGTTCTTTATGAAGTTCTAACATTTGAAGAACAAAATTGGTGAATGTTGGCTTATCCCCTAATTTATTATCTTGTCCCCTTTTAATGTTATTTCATTAAACAGAATATGTTTTTGCATAAATATGCTATTTCATTACTTTTGTACTTGGTCCGGAGTCCGTGTTAGGTTTTTTTCTGAATCGGTACACATAAAATTAAGAGTAAAAAATTTGCAGTCGTTGCGAAAACTGTGGGACATAATTCTTGGCCAGGATATTGAGTCACTGTCTGACTTAATCGAATCGTTATGTTAAGCTGGGTCATGATTAATTAAAGCGGAAGCGCTTGTTTTCCATGTAATACACATCACATTTTTGAGTCGAGCTTTATCCGCATCTTACATATATAAATGTTTGTATTGTTGTAATTTGTCATCATCATCATCATCATCATTGTCAGCCTACTCCCGTCCAGTGCTGGACATAGGCCTCACCAATGGCATGCCACTGAGCTCGATCTTCAGCTCTTCGCATCCAACCACGCGAGGAAATTTGTCATTTGTTATAGTATTTTATCTTTTACTTTGTTTCCGCCACGTATTGCCTGTATAAATCAAATATTTGGTAACAAAAATTACAATGTTACGATTATTATTATCAAATGTATGTAAAATTATGTTACATAGTTTCATACCAATGCGTCATACTACATCAATACATTTCTCATCACCGATTGTTTGGATTAAAAACTAGGCAGGCAGAACGCACAACAAAAACAAGCTGAACGTAAATTCCACTCGGAGCTCTACTCTATGGAGGTGCGCGAGCGTGCGCGGGTGCGGCTGTATGCGGCGCGCGCGCATGTGTGCGTGATCGTGGGAACGGGCGGGCGGACGCGTGCGGTGATACTGACGCGCGCGTATTGTGCATTATTTAACAAATCAAACGTTTTTGCCCACCTCGACTCAGTCAGTGTGGCTCGGTTCCTTTCTCCCAAACTGCTCGCCCGACCCGCCTGATAACGTACTTCTCGCGCGATTGAACCGTGATTACCGGTTTTACTATGCAACCAGTGCCCTGTGATTTGCCTAGCAGGTTTCCATTTTGATGGTATATATGTTCTTTAAGTGTATACTTGCTGCTTTACTACTGCCGTCCCTCCTTGTTAATGTTATGGCAAACCTAGGACCTCGGTTAGCATCTATCTAGACAAAAATATTTCTTTACTTCATAACAAAAGAGGTGTTTACCTTGTGGTACTTCGATCCTTGTTTAGAGCATTTCAGCTTCTAACAAAAGTAATTTCGTCATAATAGTATAAAATAAAACTAGTTTTAGAATATATTTCCTTCAAAGTCTTCTGATACTTTGTTTTTTATGAAATAAATTATATCCTATTACTATGGAATTTATTTAAATTTTTACAGCATCAGATTTAGACTTGCCTAAGTAAAACATGAGCATTTATAAATTTACTTGCAGCATTTCTTGTTCTTTTTATTTAATCTATATGTTTTCAAACGCGTAGGGACCTTGACTATATTCACTTAAATTAAATTTTCCGTTACGGCTCCACTTCATTTTATATTATATTATTTTTTATGTATAATTATTTATTTTCACCATAAGTGTATGTTTACGTAGTTTTAATAATTCTACAATTATTATAACGTCATGTTTACACGTAATATATGTATAATATTATTTTGTTAATTAGTTTTGCCACTAAATGAAGTCATGCAATATACTAACATATTTATGTTCAGTATCAGTAAGGAAATTTCTGCGCCAAATACATATATATGTATATGTATTTGACGCAGAAATTTCCTTACTGATAATAGATTACGGGTCCATGTTAAATATTGTTTATTACTTATCATATGCTTTTGGATATACAAATTTACTCCATAGAGTCTATTACATGTTCAGCATCTACTCGTCATTCCAAGAGTTGTGTCATTGGCGGGGATCTAGCTTTATTGTAGTCCAAGCCGTTATGAGATTTCTTATTGTTTGTCCTGAGGCTATGCCTTCCTCTAGCTGGATATTACCTTCGCTTCATTTCATTGGATATGAGTTATGTGGATTCGATATTGTTTATTAAACACTGCCACGAGAATAGGCTTTTGCAGAGGCTGGATAGTTCATGTGGGAGTATATTTATTATGTACGAAATGTATTGTTTGTCCCTATTCACGGCTTATTCATTTATTGTATTAAAATATGTGTCTTACTTATGGTCGATATTAAATGTTAGGATACAGTTTTAAAAAACATCTATAGGTAATTCTGCTTGACGTTTGATGAAATAGCGATATTAACTCCCTAATATTTATAACATAATTCCATATTCTCGTTGGTGAAATATAAATCAAGAGCTCGGTTGACGGTGGTGATGCTACCGAAGCTAATAAATTCCGATAAGTTGAAACCGATATACTTTAAGAGTTGTGGTGCTAACAGGTTGCCTTGCGGGAGCTTAAGTGCGTTCAGGTGTTTTTGATTTACTTTTTGTTCATTCTTATCGCAGTATTGGTTTTAACCTTTATGAGTAACGGTATAGAGTACCTATACGAGTACATAATAACAATTTAAACTTTTTTGTTTTTATTTGATATATGGATTTATCATTGCAGGCTAAAGTTCTTATGTTGTTTTGGGATTGAACGGTATCTTTCTTCATAAGATTACTCTTATTTTCGTGATTATGTTTATTAATATTAGAGCTGCTTGATTTCCGGACCTATAAGTCCAAACATATTTATCAACCAACTCCACTATCTTTACTTATTGGGAAGAAGCCTTGACCGTTACTATTCGCTACTATCCAGTAAAACTTTAGTATGCACTTAGTGAATTACAGGCTTTGTAGCCGCCCTGTACATTAAAACAGTACACCGCTAGATAACCTATAGGTCAAAGTTATCGTTGGCTACCACAAGTGCCTACTGTCGTGGAATTTGCAGGACAGCTCGACAGCTCGTGATCGTGTGACAAAAAGCAAATTTGACGTTTCGACACTCTTATAATTTAAATTTATGTAGGACTTGACGCTGATGTTGGTGAAGGCGTTTTTGCCTTTGTTATTTTAACGTTTGTTGATTGACCAGGTTCAGATGGGACCGTGACAAATAAGTATAACACATTTTTATTTTATGTTCATCATTTCTAAAGACACCTGGATCTAGATTATTTACCCCGGAATCGATCTAAAGCTGGTTACACTAGCGCTCACGTCCCCCCCAGCTACCGTGGCCCCGCCTCCAGCAAATTGTACTGCGCCTGCGCACCGGACTCGCCCAATCGCAAAACGACAGATCTCAACTGTTGTGATCTAGTTGCGCTTCTAGCTTGCAGATATACCAGCTTAATTATACCTATTTTGATAGAACATATCTAGTAATGTTATAAATGTAAAAACATTGCACGTCATAATGCTGTGTATAATTTTGCAAATATCTGTGGTAGTGGTGAATATTTCTTGTTGCCTAAGGAAAGATATCCTTCCTTCTCTTATAGGGAATAAAAACCTTGAAAGCCTTAAACAAAGTTTGACTAGAGTATATTTAAAATATGATTGTTGCACAATTACAGCTCAAAGTTTGATAAAACGCATAAGTACATACATATATGTATCTTTTGTTCCCAGCCCTATTTATTAAATAGTCACATTATTTACCGCCTTGTTGTTTAGAACATGTACATCGTTATTTATTACTCTGTTGTTTGATATCGATGCCTCCCACGCGTGGTTGACTTTATCAGTTTTATTATCATCTTTATGCCCTAGGACAGTCTCATAAACCTAGGTTATAAAGAGTAAAAGTCCTCAGGTTTTCTTATAACGTCAATTACTTGGTTCGTGAGCCCTTATCGTCGCTGTCTTCGGGCGCTATCTGAAAGATTTACAGGTAGTGGGAAGTCCAGCTCGAAGGACCAAGATAGCATTCGCTGCGCATTGTTGTGCCTAATTGCTGGTATTTAACGATTACCATGACTTTTAAATAACCCGAAATAAATATTTATTGGTGATGAGGTTTCTTCATTTCAAACTCTACCCTTTAGAGAGCATTAAAGAGAACTGTTAGGTGCGTATTTTACAATAATGTTAATATATTTTAAATATGGAAATCTGACCACAATTTTAGGTTTATCTATTTTAAGACAAAGCGAGGAGTAGTGGACAGCGACGTTGCTATTTATATTTTTGAAACAAAAAAGCTACTGAAGATATTCTACCGGAGGAACAGCGACTGCTCGCATAAAATCTGCATACAAAGCATAGAGACAAAAATAAAAGCAAAATGGGCACTGGTATTTATTGAATAGTAGCTTCGGGCGTTTCGCCCACGTAGATTAAAGGGATATTTGGTTCCTGTACAATTCACGCTACTCTTAGTCATAGGTCAATGCGTCATCTGTTCTCAAAATAATTTTATGCTTCGCTAAGGGTTCAAGAAAGTACATAATACGTTCATGTAACCACTTAATAAAATTTCAAAATCATAGTCCAACTTCTCTGCGCGCATGAACCTATACGTTGATTATTAAATCCATCAACACCATTAATATTATTAGTAATTTCGTTGGGATATCTTCGAGATAATATTGAGTTGAATTCTAGAAACTTCAACTAAACCACCTCTAACGTAATATATGGCTATGTAAATATATCTGATAAAACGCGTTAGAACAATAAACGCAATATCTGTAGACTCGTAAAAGCTATATTCGATTCTGACAAGCGATGAGCTATCGCTTCTGGTTGTATCGTCGGATTTTATGCATGGAGGCTTATCTCAGTGACTGTATTAACTTTAGAGTGCCTTTTGGTTCGAGAGCCTTCGAAGAGTCTGCTTCATATCTATTTGCCTATGCTAATAAGCGTGGCTGTGCTTGGAAAAGTTATGATATTGCGGTTATTATCTTAGGAGCAAATGACGGTTATCCTGTAATACAGATAGATGGAAACCAGATTCTTCTCTAAGCAGTAGGACATAAGCATACTTATCTTATTTACGATAATATGTTCTGTTACGAATCGATATGAGATTCTATAATTCTACAATTATATACATATAATCTATTAGGTATGGGTCTATTTTAAAAGTAATTTTTATGTGTTGTCATAAAACTGATTTGTGCAAAATGAAATTTAGAATTTATCACATTAGTAGAATATCATGATGTGAATGACTAGTTCCGGACCTAGAACAGACGAGGAAACGATGAGCAGATCTATTGAACTAACAGGAAACCGCATTTCAGTTAAGTATTAGTGTTGCACACAGTGCGTTGCCCTTTTTTAACTCCTTTAAAGGAGCGTGTAACTGCACACGCCCATATAGTGCGTACAACTTAAGTTACTTACGCACCGTCCTGATGTCTTCTAATACATGGGTATGATAAAGAAGCATTTTATGATGTGATGCCTAGAATTATAATAGACTTAGAATTTTTTTCATATATTTTATAATAACTGTTCAATTGTGCATAATTTTAAATGTACGTTATCTTATTTCGTTTTCCGATTTAAAGAAATAAAACTTTTATACTGAATAGATCATGTCTTTCAATTTTCAATAATTCGTTGGATGACTGGAAATATTCTGTATAATGCTGTCCGAATTGTACAGAAACATGATAGGAAAGTGCGTAGTTTCCTTACTGGACAGGAACTAGACTGGTTTGGATGACATCGCCCGCTTGCTGTCACAAAAAATAGGATCCGCTGACAAAAACTGTGTCGTAAGTCTTCCCATGGGATAACGGTCTATCCTGTAAGATGTTATCTTGTTTCTGTTTATTTATCCGCTGAAGAAACCGTATGTGATCGATAACCTTAATTTAAGATTGATGCCGGCGATTGGATTCTATTTTAAAGTGTTCTGTTCGATGAACTAAATATACCTTGTCACACTGCATCGTAGATCAAGATTGTCCAGTCTATGATAAGACCGCTTTCTCTTAAACTTCATTTTCATACCCCTGTAACGTTATTTTCGAGAGAATGAATAATAAGGTTATAACAAATAAATTCTAGTAACAATTAGGAATATATTTCATTATACAGATCTTCAGTCTTAGCAA
>DWME01004571.1:0-16131 GCA_018244795.1 Parelbella ahira ahira
ATGTGGGTGTATTACACTCCTCTGCCTATCCCTTCGGGGATGACAGGCGTGATGTTACGTTTTTTTTTAAATAAATGGCTTCGTGTAAATATATACTGTTATGGGTACGAATTCATTTTACACATAATATTGCTTTAGTCGTGTAGACTGATAATATAGTTACTTCTCGTTATATATTTCAACTCCTATATCACAGTTATAGAGGGTTCCTTAAATAAAGTATATTTATTCAAAGTATTTCTTCGTTTAATCTCCAATATTAATATACATACATTATCCTTTTTTGCCATATCCTCTTTCTTAGCATCAAGTTATCAGCATACTAAATTTCAACAGAATCAATGTAAAGGTTTTGATGCCGAAAATTTGGGAGACTAGCAGTCAGAATTACATTCGTATTGATAATAATAATACGTATAAACAAATAATGTACGTACCTGTACAGATGGCTGCCTCGATGGTCGGGTGGTTGCAAGCGCGTTACTGATCGGGAGGTCCTGGGTTTAAATCCCGGATCGTGTAATGTTGGATTTTTATAACCTAAATTATCTATGAGAAATTTCTAGTACTAGCTTAGACTATGGTTTTATGTCCGGTATATGGCATAAGGCTTACCACCTATTTCATAGAGGGACTAAAACGTATCTGGCGAAACGTGGGAGTGTACCTACAGTTTTCTGCCTGCCCCATTGGGGATTACAGTCGTGATATTAGGTAAAGATTTTCACCTATCCATGTTTAGTTTCGAAAACGAATCTGCAGTCTGAAACGTCATAATGTCGTTATAGCAAACAGTAATCGTGAGAAACATGTAGTCGTACATGTGGGCCAAATTACATTAGCTACTATACTTTCATAGACGTAGAACCATAACATTATTTGGCAACAACATTTTACGTCTCAGTCATTATTATTATACCTCATTGGACTTGAAGCGTGTGTTATGTCCTCCGTCACCTCGTAATTGGAAAATTTCCTTGAAATCCATTGGTTTATAAATTTTTATCGATACGAAGAACTGTTGTTTGTAGTAAAGGTACGTCACTATTAAATCTGTTGCTGTAAGTAGCCTCCATTTACAAATCGTTTGGACAATAGGTCGGCTCCTAGGGGGAGATTATGGTCCAAGGCCTTAGGGAGTCACCCCAATTATTGAAGATGTATCAGTTCAAATTGATAATAAGTCAATATATTAATAGCTATAAATATATTATTGTCCCCTTGCTGCCGAATCATAAATTTCTAGAAACGCCCAATATGGTGTTATCTTATGACTATAACTTCGTTCATCGCAATCAGTTACAATTTAAAATATGTTTTTAGTAATATATTTTTTTAAAACGACTAGAAATATAATTTTGGTGATGATATACGTTTATCTTTTCTAACAAATAATGTCGACATAATGTTTACGGATGAGTTATTTCGGAGATTGTCCGATTCTACTTTTGTATGTTAAGTTAGATCCATTTTTTTTTCGTAGAACGACCCAAATGGACTTATAAATGAGGAGAGACCCAATTTGACATTTATAAACAAGGAGAGACCCATGGTAATGGCACTATTCATTGGCTTAACGTAAAACGGAACTTTTTTTCATAACATTTACTTTAGGAGGGTTTTGAATGGGATATTAATGTTGTAATATGGTTATTTTGCGTATGACTTTATATTGTGGGAATATATTTTTTGAAAAAAAAAAAAACATACGGGCGTATTGCGCTCTTAAATGATCCTTCATGCAACTATTGTGTCAATTGGTTAAGTATGAAAGAATATTGAATGTTACGTTATTATATTACAATTTTTTTTCAATTATATTAAATGATACAAAATCGATTTCTCTATAGAACGCTACATAAATTTTACGGCTTCAGCGGAAACCATGACTCTACAATTTTTCTCTTGTTTACCATATTTTGTTTAGTCTGCGCTCCTTAATACATAATGTATATTAACAACTTAGGTAACTGAACTGTACTGTTACTTCTTTCGGAACCGTCGTGGATGTATGGAGAAAGTGATGAATGTGAGGGAAGCGCATCAGGTCAGTAAGAAGACATAATTAACGCTCAGTGTCCTCTCTCTACCTCGTACGAGATATGACCTGATGATATGACTATAATTTCTTCTACAATAAGACCCAATAATAAAACCCAAATAAATAATACTACAAATAAAATAAATAATAAATATAATTTTGACTTGTAGCACTTATAAGTAAAAATGTACACATTATGTTAGTTAGTGTTTGGCATCAGAAAAATTGCGTCCATCAATTCGGTCGATCAATCTGCGTCTATCCCTATCCAACAATTTAATCCTGTACGTTCGCGATCGGTCAAATCTTTAAAGCAACGCGCTATTTCTGTACATTGTGTACGCTGGCTCCGTGCTGCGTTTATCTCGCCATAGTGGTAAGTCCAGTGTATGTCCAGTGATGAATGTGGAAGTGGCATGGCCGGTCTGTGAGGATATTTATATTCGGCACTCCATGCTCTACCTACCCCGTAAGAGATCTAGCGTGAAGATATATGTGTAATATGGTTTCGAATAAATTAATTAGTGAGGTTGCAAATATATCACTAAGAATATAATATTATCACAATTGACTCTTTAGAACATATAAAGTATTTCTAAAAGAGAACTAAAAAAAGCTACATAATATATTCTTTAGTTTATGTACATTAGCAATAATGAAGTGCTCACTCATGCTTGCCCAACTATGAGACACACATCTTTAAAAACCATGTGATTAAAAAACCTTAACCAGCGATAATCATGGGTGTAGAGAACAATAATATATTAATGAAAATAATTCATCGTCATTAGCCATTTCCACTGCTGGACCTTTTCAATAGCACGTCACTGTAAAAAACGAGTGGTACTATTTCAAATACCCTTCAGTCATGGTTCGAACTCTACATAATATGTGTACAAAGAGATTATAAATAGGAGAGTACATTCGATATGTAAACGCTGCCGTCGCTGGTTTCTGTCTGTCCGTGTGCTCTGCAAAATCTTAGCCCAAATAGAAACAAACCAGAATTATGGCGCGATAATAGAACTCTATTTTTTTCCTCACCAGTACCTTGTAGAAGGTTTTATAGTGTGAACGTTTAATCGCCAGCCAAAACTGAGATTGGAGCTTAAACTGACGCAAAGATCAGTAGGTAGTCTATACTGGAATACGGTGTATTTTGTATAAATACATATGTATACAGGAAAATACGCATACCGATCCCGAAATAAGCAGTTTGTGTAATAGTGATCAAGCGGCCAATAAAGTCGATACATATGCACATAAAATTAATGGCGTAGATTATGTATACTTATTGCACTCAAAGACTAAATCCAAAATGGAAGGAACCCACGAACCCCGTCTCAGCAATCACGTTCGCTAACCACGGAACCAATGGACCAGTCGAAAGTATAACTACGAGTATGTTCATAGAAAATTAATGTAAGGCATTATTCGAATATAGCTTTTGCAGATAGATCTATTATAGTAGATTTATTAAACATGAATTACTAAAATTCAACATGTTTATGAATGAGGATGTATGAAAGGAACTCCCACGTGTCAATTCCAGGAACTTTTAATAATCATTCGCGAAACCAGATCATGAACAGGAATAAATAATATCGTTTGGAGTGACTAACCATTAACTTCTTGGAATATTAGGAGTATTAAAACAATATTCAAAAATGTTTTATTATTTATTTTTAGACAACGTGCGATTTGTTATGTTTCAAAAGAGTTCTAATTTTCAATGACTTTTAGTTAAATTACGCAGGACAAACGCAGCCATTTTAATTATTATTCTAATGCTACACTTCTTGCTGTATTCACTTGTAGTTGAGGGTTTACACTTGCGTTGCATGCAAAATCAGTTTCGATGACAGAAATAATTTATGGCATACATTTCAGTGAGGATGGGCTTGTGAGAGAAAGTATAGGTACTAGCTTAAGTTGCAAAACAATCACCGCTGAAAGGTTTTGAAGTGTGGACTTATCGCTTATTTGTGACTCGAGTGTGATATGTCAAAAACACTTTCTTTGAGAAAACAGTTCAGAAAGTATGAAATCATAATTATTCTATGACTAACTCATGGAAATACCAAGTAACTCATACCTTAGAAACCTGACATGCTTCTTTTATATTTATTAATCTGTTCAAAAGCACCACGTATTAATGAATTAAACTTTAATTATATACATTATATGGTCAATGTATTGTCGCTAGTATGGCCCATGCCATTTGTATCATGTATAATACGTTACCAAGAGTAATGTATTAAAAATAAATCAATCCAGTCTGTCTGGTTGTCCCATTTTATAGACGAACGCATGTTATTTATGTGCCGGCGTGGGCACCGCTACATGAAAACTTACGTGTTTGATAACGCGTAGTGTATGTAGATGTCATTTGTTTTTTCGCTGTTTTTAAATATATAGCTTGTCCTTTTTTTCCAATAAACAATTTTTTACAGTTTTACAATTTTTTTAATGTAGCTACAAGAAGTGGATATTTTTGTAATTTTGTTAACAGCTTTATGTATTTTAGCCGCATTTTTTTCAGCAGTATTAGCCTTGTTTTTTAGTAACGCTAGGCTAATGTAATGGGGGTAGTTTTTTTTTCGGATATTGTTCTGGGAGATTTGTTAATGTTGAGTATATTTTTTACATTATCATGAATTGGTTAATTCAGAAGAAACATTTGTTCACCAGTTCTATTAGTATAGTATACTGGAATTTAAATACTATAAACCTTATATTATGTATATTCATGGTAATGAATAAATCCATTCATTCAATAACTCTTTCGTTTTCATTACTTCGAATTGTGCGTGTATGTTATGAGCTAACAAAAACATGCAATACACAGTATTCACCGTGTACTCTGACACTTACAGAACACAAGACTAGAGTATAACGTGGTAGGAACAGTCGTGTAGACACTGAAGCGATCTTTGTCTAAACTGTGCGCGGCGCGGGAAGGTGCAGCGGAAGTGTGCGCGCACGTGCGCCGCGCCACAGGATGTTCCGCCGCGATCGATGCAGTTGTGTTGGTCTTACGTAGTCTCTACATTACTTCACAGCGAACTTTCTAGTACCGGATAGATTGTTTGTCATTTTTGGCATAAAATTTTATTATTGCAATCACTAGTTTTATTCAATATAAGACTTTAAATGCGTAAGAGACTAGGCGTAAGCTTGAAAGCTATTTTTAGGGAATGGAGTCAGAACTTTGTCAAAAAATCAAGTTTAGCTGAAATTTAATTCTACATAAAACCTTTCGATTATATAAAGAATTCTTGTAGATTTAAAATGATACTAGTTTCCGGAATTTTATTCAAGTTATAGAACAATTATATTACTAGACTTTAAAGAATTCTTATATAGCAGTATATAGATAAATATGTTTGTATGAGTGTTACAAGACCAGCTGTCAAATCTAAGTCAGTACAGTGCAAGCCTCGCACGAGCAAGTCAAATCATTTGTGGTTGTGCCAATATTTATTATCTCATGTGATGCGGTCGCTCCAACTAATGCGGTAAGCGTTTATGCGGTTGCGGTCTGCGAATCGAATGCTGCTATAATTGACTGTTTATTTTCGTGTACTAGTTCCGAATGGCACGTTTAGTGAGGGACGTTTTTAGAATTGCAAACAACATGGAACAATAATCGAAGGTTCCTTATAGAAATGTAGGGAGTGTAATGCTGTGAATGAAGGTCGGATAATATAAATTCACTAAATTCGGATAATATAAACTCTCTTGTTGTAGAGCTATAAGAATTTCGTACGATTGCTAGATCATTTTGAAGCATTAATTTTTTTTATTTTTAGCTATTTTCTGATAACAGTGCTAATATGTCAAATAATATACAATTACATGCTTATATCTAGGATGGGTAAATGAAACTATACATGGTGATATAGTGAACAATTGCAGTAGTACAGTACATATATTCCTATTCTATATAAACTTTCTACCACAATGGGAGCACCTTGTATAAAAATCTAAAGCTCTGTTTACTAATATTCACGTAAAAACCGCGGCAGCCGCCATCTGGTGTCGGCGGTGACGCGTTATATAACTGTTTATGTTTTACTAAAACATGCATCTTAACATGACGCCGATCGTGATATTACTTATAATAACATTTTTATTTAAGTAAACACGTTTAAAAAAAGCTATTCATATTTAAAAAGTTATTAATTTATAAAAATTCACTAAGAAAAATCCTAACTACTTGATTTATACATTTGAGTAATGATTCTGTTTCACAATTCATTATTATTATTAAGTCGCCATGCCAGGACCTTTCTGGGGTAGGCTGAGAGCAACGAGTGCCAAATATCTCTATCCATACAAACCTGACGTGTTTATTCTACGTTCATCCTGACGGCTCTAGTAACCACTACCTGACCTGTTTGGTCTTTATAGATACCTCTTGGGTTCCCACGATACAAGCATCCTTGGAGGCTAGAGAGAAATTCGAACCTCGAATTGAAGAGATTTAATTGTTAGATGTAACATATAGCTTCTTGAAAATAAATTGTATGTACCGTCTCAGAACTGTACACGCGTTGGTACTACAAATGACATATTTATTCACTAAAACGTCATGTTAGGCGTAAATTTAGCAGTCGACCTTTTAGTTTTATTTACATGGATCTTGCATCGTCATCATCCACCGTTTTATCAATTACACGTTTAGAGGTGGGTCTCCTCTCAGTATAAGAAGGTATCGCATCTTCACACGCCTTACAAAACATTATGAATAATTAATTATGAAGAACTGACTGCTTCGTTGGTCGAGCGGCTGCAAGCGCGACTGCCGATCGGGAGGGCCTGGATTCAAATCCTGGGTCGGGTGCTATTGGATTTTTCTAATTCAGAATTTCTAGCACTGACTCGGAGTCTGGCATTATGCCCGGTGTATGGCAATAGGCTCACCACATATTCCATAGGACTTAAACGTAACTGGTGAAACGTGGGAGTGTTCTTCACTCCTCTGCCTACCGTTCGGGGATTACAGGCTTGATGTAACTTTTTTTATTTAAGAAGATTTATTATGGGTTTTCATTGATTATAACTTTATCTATCTAACCGCCGCTATAAATTTTCTTTTAAATATGCATATCTTCACGGCAAGTCTCTTACTTAGTGGGCAGAGAGCAGGGATTGCCAAATATTTCTATTCTTGCAGACCTGCCGTGCCTTTTTTCAATTTTCTTTCATAAGTAATAAAGATGAAATTAAATTGTATACATAACAACGAATACAAAATACCAAAACTTATTTGGATACAATGATAATTTTGTATCGGTTGATGAAAAGGTAGTTTGAGTATATTTATCAATGTAACGACTCGACTCGACTATCAATGCGCTATTCACACATCATTTGTGTGTACAGATAAAAAAAATCATCTTACCGGTCCGTAAATAAATCAATCACAAACACATTGTTGATAGGTCTATTTCAGTGCGAGGGTGGAATGAATAAAAAGTGATCTAGCCCTCAGAACGCTTGATGTATACATTTTTAAATATGGCCGCCAACCCTTCATCGCTGTGATATACGACCTCATGGCACGTGTTATATAGTTTGATGGAAAGTAACATTGAACAGAGTTTGGCTGTTAAAACTTTGTGTCTTTTATATGACTAATCTATTTATATTTATGAAACGTCGTAAACTTTATGTAATGCTTGGTGTATCTCACGGTTTTTATTGGTGTCTCTTAATATCAACGTTTTGGTGTTGTGGTGATGCGTAAAACTTCGGATATAGACAAAAATGCCTGCTATGAATTAGAAATGTCTTAAAAAGAATGACCAGAATTTTATAGTGAGTTAAAATTCGTTTCGGGTTTCGGTATTTTGTTTGTGTCACTTATAGTCATTACAATTAAATTCGAGGTATTTCGTTTGACTGTTCTATTCATTTTGACGATTTGATGACCAAAAATGTTTGCTTTGAGTCTGGCGGTGTAATTATATAATTGGAAATATATATTATGTTTGTTCGTATATGAAGTGCTTATTAGCTGCCTGTTTATCGTAGTATCTATAGGTATCAGCTTAGATCGAGACTTAATGCGTGTGTGTGTCGTCCCTTGATAATGTTATTACTTCGGAAAGAATAATTTTTCTTAGAAGCAATATATCTAGTTATTATGTTTAAATTCTTAACTAAATTGTAAAAAAAATATATTTTACATACGTTTAAAAGAGTAATCAATTACCCATATTAATTACATCGATAGCAAACACTCGATATGAAAAGTTAGTAAAGCTGGTTAAGATCTTAGATTAAACCAAGGAGGATGACACTAGTTCAGATTTTGTGTATGGTCCTACGAAAATCTGTTTCCTAGATCCTTTTGGAGTCACTTATGCTTTCACCGTTCTAAGTTTCGTGATGTACAAATTGAATAAACAGTTTCGCTCGAAACACAAATCATTCGCGACTACTTACTTGTCATAATAAGACTACGAAATCACATTCACTCGTGACTATATTAAGCGCTCTAGTTTTGTTGTTGCAAACTATTAAATCATGTTTATTTTGTGCTATTTTGAATGCATTAGCTCAATCTATTTATATTAATCCAGTATTTTAGTTGGTGGACTATTCTAGCATAAAAGTCCACGTGTTCATTACGTTCGAGTTTTAAATTTCGCATTTAATCCTAATTCTTCACAATCTGTTTTTTAAAAACCTTTGGGATCCTCATATTTTCCTACTTTGAGTTTAATCTAAGCCGGCGTGCATATTACTGGATAACATAATGTAATAGAAAACAACAGAACATATTAAGTAAATTGTGATTTAAATGTTTTCTGAGAATAATTTTGTTAAACTCATTACATTCGCTTTAAAATGTCTTTTGTCGACACAAGTGAAGTTTCGTATTAAAATAATGAAAAATGAACATTTTTGAATTCATTGAACATGACAACGGCATTATTTATAAAATCATCCCTAATCCACCGCTCACACCGTTCAACGGTGAATAAAAACACGAGTTATATTATATGCTTGTTTATTTTAATGTTTAATTTTATACGGTGCCAACGACCCGGGCGTTCGGGCGGGTACTGGATCGTGAGGAGAAATTATATCTAAAATTACATCAATGCACAAAATGCATTAAAAATCTTTTCGACCCATATAAGTAATTCGAACTACATACTTTAAATGTGTCGCGGTTAGCCTAATAACGATTTTCGTCTTAACTGTCGTAATATTAATATTGTAAATCTTGCAGCAGAAATCGTCTTTATGTGAATGTTTTACGGTGATCGTACAGTTTCAACAAAACAATGTTGCCATTGGAAAATAATGTCTATGGTTTATCTATATTGCTAATGTCCGTGGTGCAGTAATATCAATATATCTACTTTTTTATTTTTTTCTATTTTTTACTTTTATTTACTTTTATATCTATTTTTTACTTTTACTTTTATTACTATTAAATTTTTTTTTTATCTACTATTTAGGTCTATTACTATAACTCAATCCTTGATCAAATAAAAAAGTCCTTTTAACATCTCTTGCGCTGATTGTTTATGGGTTCTCAAATCACCAGGTTGTTAAAGTTATTTCTGGTAACTGTCACTACAACATTTAGGTATGTCGCATGATCTACATAATTATATATATTAAAATTTTGAAGACATGAGTTGATGAAGCTGTTATATTACTAGTTTGTAAAGGAGAAATAGCGTTTTCGGTGGCTGCGTGTTTCTTGAACGGAACAATTTCATAGTTACTTGATATTTCAAGCAATTTTGAAAGGAGAAGGGCATAACACCTTCATTTTTGTAATATAATATAATGAAATATTTAATATATCACCTTCATCCACTAATGTCTTAAATTATCTATGAGTAAATAAATTATCCAGAATTTAGTGAAGATAGTAAGTAGGTATTTATTCGTTGCTCGTTATAACTACTTCTAAAAATGGTTGAAGCGAAGATCGGTGAATTTAGTGTTATTACTAATTTATCTCCAGCGGGCAGTAAAGGGAAAGCATTTTGACGTTTATTAGTTTTCACACACCCTGTATTTTAAAGGTTACAGCTCTGCAACGTACACTATGCATTACGTATTGAATTTTATTGACTATGTGTTTAAGTAGGTCTATTTTTGGAAATTGTTACAGATGTTCCGTTTTAAAGTTGTTTCGACAAACAGTTAATAATTCTCTGTAAAATATTCGTGACACTGTCGAAAATAATACGAGTTTACATGAATCGAGTACAAAAATAAATGTTCCACTTCGCTGAATCACTTGCGAATATCGCATTCAATAATAATAAATATTTACTAACGACTTGTAAGTTTATGATTAATAATTTTTAGCCGCAATAAAATGTTCGTGTCGTGCGAAAGACATTTTTAAATATTTGTAAATCCGATGTTTACAACACTGGTAGATATTGCTGTTTAAATATATTTTATTTGTGCGGTAAATGTCAGCTAATAATGGATTAGCACGTTTGAGGTATTGCCTCTGATCTAAATTAAAAAAAACTAAGAAAAATCTATGAATAAATCTTCAGATAGCAGTTGCAAAGTAAAAGTTTCAGAAATTTCGGATCTAAAATTATTATAACGAATCTTTAAATAAAAATTGAACGCTGAAAATCATTCAGTAATTTTGTTTCTTTGTTCCAGAAACTAATGGATCCCAACAAGAGAAGTTGAACTCCTGAAACATGACGCGCGCCGCCATTGTGTTTTGGCGCGAAATGCCAATCGCTGTCATGTTGCTCCTCGCAGCATTGGCGAGTGCGGTTTCAGCCAAAGACACTTCCTTTAGAGACATTGTTTTAGGTAAGTTAATTTTTTACTTAAATAAAAATAATTTACAGACTATACTGAATAAATAAAATCACGATATACTGTTGTAAGTGTATTAGTAGGCGTAATTGGTGCTTTTATCAACACGTTATAACATATCGTTATATGGCTTAAATATTAAAATAGCTACAATCAAATAAAAAACGTAGGTACTATGTCGCTAATTATTCATGTCGGCCTAATGTTAACTAATAATGAGATTTCTGATAAAGAATTTAAAAAAAAAATGCTTAGAAATCACAAGCATTCGGATCAGTTCGCCTTGTTAATGTCTTAACTTTTTAATTCATTAAACGATTAGCATTCGGCCGTTATTGTGGGTAACGGATGTGATTTTTTCAAGTAGCAAGGAAGTCCTGTATTCTAAGCATACAAGGACGTCATTTTTATATTTAACCATTACAGAGCCGAAATCCTTAAATCTAAGCCCAACAATGGGCTAAAAGGCACACTCGTTGAATTTTTATTGTGCATATAAATTGGAAATAAGGAATTACGTATTCCTATTCCATCGTTCGTTGATATATTAACAAAAATCTTTAAAGTGATGCGGAGAATTTAAATTATATTGGTGCGTGGTTCCGCATACAAATTGACTGATGTGATCTGAGGTGGGTGCGCGGTAATTTTTGGCAATCGGAAAGGGTCTAATGCTAATTGAAATACGTAATAGTACCTATATATATATAATGACGATATATTGGCATTAGTATTATATATTTACGCATATAATATATATGCGTAAATATATAACTGTCAATTCCTGGACACAGATTAATCTTTGAGAAATCCTGGAACATAATCGTCTGCACTATTTCACTAGACGATATGAATTGTTTCTAAGATTTTTGACAAGTTATCAAAATTAAAAGTAATATAGACATGTTAAGGGCCTTAAGTTAACATTCCTTATTATA
Source organism: Parelbella ahira ahira (assembly GCA_018244795.1). NCBI lineage: Eukaryota > Metazoa > Arthropoda > Insecta > Lepidoptera > Hesperiidae > Parelbella > Parelbella ahira. The sequence continues at coordinate 11,806 of DWME01004571.1, forward strand.
TTCAAATCATTTCACTGTTCGCCTTATACGACAGAAACGTGACTATTGTCTACGTCACTATTACAAATATAAACATCTTGAAAGTCAATTGTAAAGTGTTTTTAATAGATAGCATTTACGCCGTTTTTAATGAATGTAGCAAAGGCGAAAGAAATTTGCCAGGCCTTTAGCAGGTGGAAATCTTTAGTCTTTGCCTACTCCTAAAGGCATGAAAATAATTATGTATTTTTATATGTGCTGAAGTACGTTCAAGTAAAAAATTCAATATCCGTTACAACCCGCTAGAAAACATCTTGAATATGTCTATAGTCACTCAAACTTTTATAACAGTATCGTTAACACAATAACACAAATAAAAAGCAACAATATTTATTCAACACTTATATCAGCTGTGTCAAGATTCAAACTGTAATAAATGTAGGTGTGATGCCCACTTTAATACTTAAAAAACGTCGTGTCATTGCTTCGCGGTACTTCTGTGTACATAGGTATATCTAACTCACACTACTGTTAACCTGTCATCGTCCACTGCTGGATACAGGCCTTTCCAATGGCACGCCACTGAGCTCGATCTTCTGCTCCAAGCATCCAACTACTACCAGCCACTTTGTAGCCAGAGTCAGTTAGTTTTGGCGGCCTACCGTAGCACGGGGATTCTCAGCATCCCTTGCCCCGCCGTTACCATGACCCCCGCATTATCCAGGAATAGCGGGGCGACCGGGAACTGGGGGCCCTTGTATGGTGATTCGTGCTATTGACGGTATTTGCCCGTAATCACCACGCTGGGCAGACAGGTTGGTGACCGCAGGGCTCAGCTCCTCGCACCGGTGACGCTGCTGCCCATCATCAGTCTGTGGCATTTAGCTAAGCCTGGATAGAATAGTTATTCCGCCATTAGTCGGTCACGAGAACCGCGTTCGCTGACTGGCCCGTGCAGGTGAGGTTGGCTAGGAGCACTGAGACGGAAGTGTACTCCCTTACATCCTCATCTAACTAAATCTGTAACAATCATTGACATATAGATTAGATATTTACAGTATATCATTGCAACAAAAACTATCCCAATGTTGCCATATAGTAATATTTGAATTGATATCATGTAGGTATTACATTTTTATTTACATCATATAAATTTAATATTAATAATTATAGTATATGTTAATAAATTGATGTTACTAGTTAGGTAGTACAGATCACTGCTTACTATTTGAAGGTATCCTTTAATTTCCTAAAGCATTTTCTAATATTTGGAGCTCTTTAACTTTTTAAAATCCCGTAAGGCTTCCGACTTGATGTCACCGTGTCACGTTGTTTATATCAAGGAATAATACGTCTAAGCGTGGCTTCAACGGTAAGATATATAAGTGATCGATAGAAGTATAAACAAGAGCCGCTTTTGCTTATACTGATATATCATTCATCAACAAGTTAGCTATCAGCATATTTATAGGTCAGTTCTATTTGTTACTTGATCTATGTAAGTTTATTTGTCAATTCTATTCGATATTTATTCTGTGTACGTTTATGTGACTATTCTATTTATTACTTATTCTTTGTATACTTATTTATATGTCAATACTATTTATTATTTGTTGTAATTAAATAATGTAGGTAGGTGATATGTCATTACTAATTAAATGATTATTGCCAGTTACATACGTTACGAGGTTAAATGATTACAATATTTATTATAGCACTTGTTCAAGTTACACATTATCTTCAATAAATGGACACATAATTGTTTGTTATGAATGTGATTCTCGCACTACGCAGTTGCAAGTGGAATATTAAATGAAGTATCTACTCGTATATTTATAATCTGTGATCGTTGTTTATCTGCAATTATTTTAAATCAATCAGTCTGTTTATCTATGGTCTATTCTGTTATTGTGGATTTATTTTGTGTTATCTTCCAATTCCACATTAAAGGGGACAAAATAGGTATTCATAGTTTATATGGGGTGGGTAAAAACCCATTGTTTTTTGATTTAATATTTTGCCCCTATCTTCATCATCATCAATCGGTCTCTGTCCAACTGATCGTAGATATTTCCTTTTGCAATTTTTAGTGGTGTTTGATCTCCATACTAAACGTTGATCGTATCTCAAAGCACAGTTTCTCGCACCCCCTATGCCGCTGCTAGTCAGAAAAAAATCATTGCATTTTATTTTTACAAATTATTTTTATAAATTATTTTTACTAAGTACGTCAGATTGCTTCGAAAACTGACTAATTTGATAACGAATCATGGAGATGTTGATTTTAAATCAAGTAGTCTGTGTGTTCTGAGCAAACGGACCTAATAAAATACATATATAGACATATTCATTTTCCAGAATATTAAATTTATTTTCTCGAATAAAATTATTGTTATTAAGAATTATTCTACTAACGATAGATGCAACACTAATATTTACATATGTCCCATTTCTCATAAATAAAATGTGTCTATCTCCAAATATGAGACCATATCACAATCCCAGCGGAAAGCGTTATTACTTCACGGGCACAAATCGATTGTTGCTTTCAACCCTCTCATTTGGTCCTCATTAAACCGCCGGATGTCAAGACAATTATAATAAAGACCACTCATGTGAGACCCCTTTCGCTTTCTTAATAAATCCTCACCTCCAAATAACTTTATTGCACGCCAATGGTGGGGACAGTTCCACACCGATTGGTCGTGATGTGGCCAGGACGTTAAATTTAATTATTCATGGGCCGCTGTATACCAATCGGCTTCGCTTATGTTAATTCGCTTTTTCTAAGTAATAAAATAATCGGACATTGTCTATGTTGTGTTGCTTCTTACAATGTCGCATTGAAAGATATTTACAAGTTTATTTAGAATTTATTTGTCGCTAGGGCCGACCAGATCAGGTCGCTCAAATAATACTTAGTCAACTAGAAATGTCAAAGCACATGAAATAAATGTCATATCATCCCCATTTCTTTCGCCCTTTAAAGGTATTGTAGGTAACTACTATAAACTACTAACTAACTAAATCATCAAAAAATACTGACTAAAAGATATTTCAAGGTGTGTGGCAAGGAAGTACTGTACGAATTAAAAAAAAACATTACGAATATTGCATCATCCACAAAAAAAATATTATGTACTGCAGAGAATTGCAGTTGTGGACCGTCAAAGAAAAAGTCCGTTTTATTGTATGTTTGTCACGATTGACAGCTGAGACGCTATCACATTTTACGAGAGCTCAACAAATACTGTCTTTATCTGAAAACATGTAAACATTTACATTGATGACATTCTGCGAGCGACGACCGAGCTGTTTACCCCAATTTGGTCCTAAATAAACATATCCTGAATGCATTTCGATATGGTTTATGTTGGAATAAAACTGCATCCGTATCTGCATAAAACTATCTTAGATGGATTACAGGTTATCCGCGATGTTGCTGAATATAATACACACAACTTAGGTCGCCTAAACGCAAGGTTGGATAAGTTTTTTCTAGGCATGTGTTCTTTCCATCGGGAGAGCTTGTGGCCAAATGATAGCTTATATAGCTTGTGGCCAAATGATATTATTAAATTAAGAAAAATCAAATCTCATACTGTTATGTTTATGGCTGCATATTCATGTAGGTATTGGATGTTTCTAGATAATCAGCGGACAATCGTAACACATTTTCAGCAGGTGCGTTGACCGATGTGTCGTGCATGCGTTGTGAAGTTCGCTTATAAATAAATTATTTTTATTTAGGTATATTACACGACTGTATCGATTCGGAAAATGTATAAATTCTTTTAACATAATATTCTTTTTGCATTGGCGGACAAATAATAAAATAAAGTGTTTGCGGAACTATCTACTGGGAAACAGATAATGGCGCCGGGGATCTCTTTAAACACAAATTTGATAAGTAAGTTGCGAAGATAAGAAATATTTCGTATCTTCATCTGAACAGTGCCTTTTGATAATTCATCCGTCTCAAATTCTAGAAAGAGGAGGTAATCTATTTTCCAATCTTTGTCAAAAGCTTATCTTATAGATTAAAAAATTGGTGAATTCGTAGCAAATTATAACATGAGCTCCTAATGATATGAATATTATACAAAAATAAATCAGCTATTGTTTCTGTTAATTAAGATTTCATATTTATGATAAAGAAGAAACTGTAGCTTTTTGTATTACATTCTAGAATGTTCTAACATGCCATGCGTTGTCTTCCATTCAAAAATATTACTCGTAAATATTAGATCAATATGTACAAGTTAACCTTTACAATTGTGTGTTCTGATATCTATGTATAAATATAGGTACATTTATTTGTAAGACACCTATTAATATTGTCATGTC
>DWME01004572.1:0-16127 GCA_018244795.1 Parelbella ahira ahira
GTAGGAAAGATGTATGTAGAGCATGATACAGGTATGCAAAGTAGGAACAGAGTATGTAAAGAAAGAAAAAGGTGTGTAGTGTAGGCGAAAGATATGTGAAGTAGAAAAGTATGTAATGAAACAAAAGAATGCTGTTTAGTGAAACGCAAATGAAGGTTTTAAATGTGAATTGGTACTACTTTTGTCTGTAAACTTAGATTTAGTACAATGAAGCACATTATTTCACTGCCTTTAACACTGACAATACGTACTATACCTTATTGCTTTCATTATCGAATTCTGAATACTATATAAATAATTATGAAACGTTTGTTTAACGAAAGCCTTTATCTAAAGCGGCGTATTATATCTCTAACTGTGTGAATGTTCTATGTCTTTTTTCGTGTTTAATTTTACTGAATTTAGTAAAAATCCTCAGAATGGGATCCGGACTTCTTAGAATTCTCCAGTGTGTTCTCTAATGTATTCAAAGTCGGCGAATATGGCGGATAATGGTCTTAATCCGTTCTGAGAGTTCTCCGCTCTGAGAGGAAATCCGTGTCCAGCAGTCGAAGTATTAAAGGGTTGATGACAATGATGATGAAATTTATTAATAATATTTACAGATCACTTACAGATAACTGTTTAGTTTTCTTGGACTGGAAAATCGAAACATATAAGTTCCCACGCACACACACATCCAACAAAGACATGTCGTTATAGTGATGATGCTCTGTATTTTTATTTTATTATAGATATAATGATGCCTCATTAGTCAAGTGGTTGCAAGCGCGACTACTAATCCAGAAGTCTTGATTTCGAGCAGTGGGTCGGGTATCATTGGCATTTTTTATATTTAAATTCTTAGTAGTGGCTCGGAGTCTAGGTTTGTGTCCGGAGTATGGCAATATGCGCACCTCTATTTCATAGCGGGACGTAAACGCAACTGGTGAAACGCGAGAGTGTACTGCATTCCTGTGCATATCTCTTCGGTAATTGCAGACGTGATATTATTTTCTGGACATAATGAATCAAGCATATATTTATATAGATAGGCAAGAAATTTTAAATTGTGAAATCCAAAGATGTATAGCAGTAGGTTTCCGGACGAACGCGTTAATAAAAGCTAGTATTGAAATGAAATCCATTTAAAAACTTCGCATTGTCTCATAACAAAAGATCGGAGAAGGCTATTCTTGAGGCCTGATCTTTTAAAAGCACCCTGCGCTGCCGCTCGAACATCACCCAGCCAGAAACTTTTAGTATCGTTAATTATTGTATCGTACAACAGCTGCGCTTAATAGATATTTCACAAATTTGCCGATATCACGAGACGATCTGCTTCTTTGATTTGGAGGGTACCGGACGTTATTAGATTAGATTGTTATATAATACCACACAACGTAATATTATACAAATATATTCTATTGATAAGATGCGATACAACACAATACGATACAGTGCAAAATAATATAACACAATAAAATATAATACAATAGAATGCAATGCAATGTAACGCAACGCACTGAAACGAAGCACAAAATAATTCAATAAAATCCGATACAATATATATTTCATTGTATTGTGCACGCAATGGAATAAAAATGACCAACGGAAACAATACAAAAAAGAACCTCCGAACACGAAAAGACGGTATCACTAAGGCAGCGGAGTCTGCCAGACAAACAAAAACAAAGGACAGGATACAAAAATATGCTATATACTTTAATAAGAAAATTGTTAATCCTTCTTAAAAGTCTCAAGCGTAATCTTTCACGAACATTTTTGCCCAGCTTAACACTATAGTACTGCGTAACATATCAGTAAGGAAGAATCCTGATCGCTAAAGAGAACCTCGCAGCTAGCTGTGAGATAAGGGGAGTTCCAGTCACTCCTCCAAGGAATAGCCAGCCTCGGTGAAGCATAAACTACTTATTACATTACGCCCCAACTGGGAACTGAACTGGTGGCGACCAATTTAACTGCAAACGTTTTCAATCAATATGCAAATTGAACTGTCTGGACTTTGACGGGAATACGAAAGGGGGAATAATAGCTCTAGACAATGGTTCGTTAAATGTTGTAATGAGTTTATCCAAAAATATATTTATATAATTACAAGCTGCGCCTGCGACTTCGGTCACGTGGGCTTATTACATTTTATGGGTTATAATTTTCTTGAACGGAAGTTTAAAACTTTTTTAAATAGAATAGTTCAAAATAACAGTTTCAATATAGCCGAGTTACTCCTCACAATATTAGCTATCTACCAGTAAGAACCTCGTAGAAATCGATTCAGCCGTTTCGGAGGTAACCCATAACAAACAGACCGAAAGATAGGCAAAAATGTAAAAAATTGCCATTTTGTTATTTATACCGCATTTTATTTCACATGTACCTACCTATTCATTAAGGAGATATTATTTTGATATTACAAATAGAAATTTCAATTATAATTATATGTATAGATGATCGGCCCGCTGTGTAGTGGTTACTGATGCTGACTACTGAGCCGGGAACAAATGGATTCGATTACCATTCAAAATAGATATTTATATGACAAGCCTTAGCAGGTGAACGTTATGTTTTTAATTGTCCAATTATCTGTATATGTGTGTTTAAAAATGTATATATGTGTATCGCGAATCGACTAATTAAAAGTCATAAAGTCATAATATTTCAATATTAATTTAATATTAATTGTATTATTATTAAAACGTGAACGACGTAATTATTATTCATTATAATGATTTGTTTGGTAACTATTGAAATAGATAATTAACAGATACATTTGATTGAATGTTAAATGATTCGAATATAATTTGTTTATAAATTATTATGTATTTTAATTAATGATCAACACCATTTATAAATTTTGAAATGCAGAGTTTATTCATTTAGAAATATTATTGTTGATTTATTATAACAATTATTATTATTATGTCACGATGTTAATTACCTTAAGGGGTAGGCAGAGGATGCCGGATATTTCTATCCTCACGATTTTAGTTTTTGCTTATATTTTCATAAACAAGAAAATTCTGTATCCTCCCCTCCTCCGCCCTATCCAGGTTTAGTAGGAATCCTGAGAAGAATTGGAGAAAGTGAGACGTCTATATAAGCCTATTCATATCGTCATATCGTCGTTATATCATCGTATGAAACCCAAGCGACTCAAAAATATTCCTGCAAGGGTCTATGGTCTTGTGTCACCTGATGCCGAGATATTTAAATTGTGAGTATAAAATGCTGTAAACTGTTGTTTTTTTAAGTGGCAATAACTATTTGTACTATTACCTTTTTGTTATATTTCTAATAATCTAATGATTTTATCCCATTAACCTATTAGGTACAGCTAAGTTGAAATTATTTATACATACATATGTGTTTACAAAAATGATTATTTTTGTATTACTGTTATAACTATATGTCTTAATACCGAGCGTTCGTAACCCTAACGCGGGTAAGAATAAACGATCTGTAAAATAAAATCTGTCCGTAGACAGCAATAAGGTAACTTAGAGGCATATTATAACGAGCATTGCGTTGGTTCCCTCTCAGTTATTGCTGGACAACAGTCGTTAAACTTACTCAAAAGTCGTAAGAGCTGATGAAAAATATTTTTAAGTGGTTTGATCATCAAGTGGAAAAATCCGTAAAAATTATCTCTAATAAAATGTGATTTGACGTGTTGATATTATATATAATACTAATGTTATCGAATTCAATCATATTATTACATCTAAATACTACATTGTTATAGAAAAAGCACGTCAAGGTTGTGAGGACAGAGATATTTGGCAGTCCGAGCTCTCTGCTAACCACGTAAGGGACTTGGCGTGTTGATATAATTATAATGTAGACAATCGGGAAGCGAACTCACTAACTCCGTCTTTACAGTCAGCCCCTAATCACCAAGTTAAAATACCACTTACGGTAGAGAAGAGCGAAATAGTACTTAACATTGGTTAATAAAATGACATTATATTCGTGTCTATGAGAATATACGAGTAGTTAGAATTAGTGTCCAATACGCCTACCATAATAAAACCGTCTCCAATAATCCAAGAGCTAATGCTCAGCAGCTAAAACAACCGCAGCGGTGATATTTAAAAAAAAAACCACAAACAACAGATACACAAAGCAATACTTAGCTCCATTTTTAATTTGTTTTTTCTTTTTATGTCTCATTATAAGTACCGCTTTGTTATACAGCTTCGTTGAGGGGTGAATTTATAATGGCACAGATTGTATCATCTCACGATTTAATAACACTACTATATTATACTATTCAATTTACGACTAGGCGTTCGCTGAAAACTGTGAATTGTACTAACATATGTATCTAAATAATAAATATTTCGTAATGACAGGTTAAAACAATTTTATTACTAAGTTCAAACTGAACATAATTCGATTTGACGCTATGGATATTTAATACGACATGTCAAAACGTAATGTAAAATTTAACGTTTCCCTGATTTATTCCATTTGACACCTGTCAAACTCAATTTTTCGTACGGCTCTAAAATTTTTTAGAGTAGGGTCCTGCTGTCAATGTTTAGGGATGAATGAATGATGTAGTATCATTCGTTTTTTACTCGAACGTGCTCAGAAATGGCACAGAGTAGGGAATTATTTACAGTTTGACTGTAACTGAATATAATTAATAGCAGTTTTGTTATGAATGGGTAAGTGTTAGTTTATCTAATTGTACTGACACAAACAATTCTATATCTCTACTGTCCTGTTCTATTGGTTGGGTGGTCTGCAGTTGGTTGCAGATGATAACAAGTGGCAGGGCCACTGATTGGGTCCTTTTCTAAAACATACCTCTCTTTTGTGGGTCTACAAATTATGTCTAAAAGGATCCTTGTATTATTTCCATTATAGGAAGCCCTTAGGCCGTCTTTTTCTTTTGCTCCATTGTGAGATTTTACACTAAGAAATACAACAAATTTTAAGTCAACACAATGATACTCTTATAATTACTGTTATGCCGGTAGTGTAGATATTCTGTGACGAAGATTATTAATAAAGTATTTTTATTAGTTTGTAACGCAATAGAAAATATATAAAATTATTAGAATATTGTATTCCATTCAACTACACTATGAGAGCTGTAGCACACATTTTATAGTGTCGTGTGTTTTCGTTTATAATGACTGTATACTAACAAAGTTAGCGGGTTTTGGCAAATCCTATTATGATTCTCGATCGATTCAGTAATTTTATTAATGTACATGACACGTAAAAGTTGCTACTTTACAGTAAATATAGACCCATCTGTAAAGTTAACTCGAAATACATAAGTGCTTTTAAAGTAAAATTTTATTTTTGTAACTAGACCTTATTGCTTCTGGGTAAAACATATCTAAGTAATATTAAATAAATAAATTATTTTTCTAAGTTTCCCGAAAATGGATTTTTATAGCGAGCGCGAAAGGTAAAGTCAAAAACTGTACTAAACCTAGAGGTACTTTGCTTTCAGACGGATGAATCTCTTAGCGATATCTTAAGATAGGAACGACTAAGATATAAGGAATGGCCAAAATATGATTTTTTGTATCTTTTCAATTGTATGCTGTTCTAACGGTAATAGAGGATATCGTACAGAATACGTAATATCTCAATAAATGCCCTTCGGCATATTTCCTCATCGATCATAAAGAATTGTCGTAGAGACAGCAAAAAAAATGTAATGTGTGTACAAAACGGGTTCGGATAATAGATTCTGTGGGTACAGCCGCTGCCTTGTTATGATTTTGCTTGTTCTGTGTACATTACATGTGTTAGCTATTATTTTTGAAACGTTCTCTTGTTTTTTATTGAACATTAAATATTCATGACATTGGATATAATAAATTCATGTATTCGAAACTGTTCGACGTAAAAGTAAATTGATTTATAAAAGGATTTTTTTTACATCCACATGTAACTGTCTATTGTAATAGCGATCCGGATGTAGGGGAAAGTAGCGCAAGAAACTCCACGGCAATAATATCTGTTCATCGGTACATTCAATATAAGGTACAATGTTTTATTTTTATTATCGCGTGTTTGTTTACTTTGATTTTATATCTTGTAGGATAATTAAACAAAGTTTGTGACATTACATTGTTACGAAAGTAAAATGTTCCGTGAGATTACGGAACCAATTAAAGCTAATGAGAATCGTGTAAACAAGAAGTAAAATGTTTTTTCCTTTATTTTTAACCTACGGAAAATAATAATATATTAACAATAAAACGTAACATCACGTGTGTAATCGCAAAAGACGTGGTCAGAGGAGTGTAACACATTACCACGTTTCATCAATGATATTGACCATGTCATATAGCGGAAACAGTTGGAGTTTGACAATGTGGATTTATCAAAATTATGTTTAACATAAAATGGTTCAACATCAGTAACACGCCGGCAGTCAGGTATGCAGAGTACGACGCATATTACGATGTGGGGATGGGCGGGATACGGCACGTATTCCTCAACTTAAGCCGCTTCAAGTCCGTAGTCTTATTTTTATAGGCGTGAAGATTTCTAACGGTACCGTATTTTATGTGAATAAGCACTTGTACATGTAGACCATCAGTTGTATTCAGATTTCAAAATATTGTACCCATAGAAGTAATGAAACTTTTTTTTAAAATTTTGATTACGTTTTTACACTCAGATACGTATATTAAAAGTTGTAGGTTAAAAACACTAAAATCCACGATTTGTAGTTAATCGACCTAAAAAGTTAATTTATTCTTAATATGAGCTCTTAGGACAGTGGCATTAATTCTCGTCAATCATTTTATTCTCGTATTAAAAGCGGGTTTTTAATATTTAGTTTGATAAACTATAAACGCGTGGTGTTTAGTTATTTAAACTGTAATATTTTTTAACTTAAATTTTGTGAATTTCTTTTACATTTTATTTTATCATTAGTTCTTGATAATTGTTCAAAAGTTTGAATTAATTTACCGTTCAAAATGGGTAAAACTCGAGTTCAAAGATTACATTACATAGCCAGATACATACATATGTACATAGATATGAGTACATACAGGTTAAGCTGATATAAGCGTGGTAAAAATAATATATATATATATGATCAAATTACTTTTTTGTCAATAAAGTTCAAATACAAAAACAAAACGACGTATGTCTACTCTAACATGTATCTCAAAAAGTAACCTCCAAACCTCAATCCCTCCCATCCCCCAATCCTAACATCACAGATCGGCGTCCTTAGATTTATTCCCCAATTATTTTCAACGCAATAACAACAGTAACAGGGAAGCTCTTAACTCGGTTCGAGGCTGCAAATGAACCGTGTAATAAACTTACGTAAGGCGCGGACGGCCCTCGGAAGGGTAATAGCAGTAGCAGTAATATATCCATAAAAGTTATCGCTCATGGGTCCAGGATTCCTGTATGTTACTGGACCGTTTATGAATTGGTTTCTATTCTTGTTTTGTCTTTTACTACACACGCAATAGTCGGGGCAGAATGCGATGGCGCTCATCGGGAGAGGCCTGTCTAGCAGTGGACTGAGATAGGCCGATGATGGTGATATACACAATTCCAAGCCTTCAAATTAAACTTTATGAGGAAACCTACACAGTGTAGGTACAGGTCTCTGTTGTAGGAGTTAGTGTGCTAGAGTGTTCTAATAAGTTCTAGGTTAGCGTTATATACTGACTAAACTGGCTTTAATTTCTACTTATTAACTAATTATTTTCTCACCACATATCCGCATAATTGTGATAAAGTCTAATAATGACAGCTCTATTAATAATAATAATAATTCTATAACGTAGCCCCGTCCACCGTCACATCATTATTTCCGAGTTAATTATTTATTCACGGTCACGGTCACAAACGGTCACAAATTCACCGTTAGCGTATCTGGTGAAATTTATACCGCAAATTACCATTTCTACAGCCGACACCTGTCTATAATGTCCTTTGTAATAGCTTAGCGATTAATCTGATCAGAAAATTGAATAAATAAATTTTGTTTAATTTTTCTGAAAAAATGTCACTTCAATTACAATATTTGGAATAGGCATCGATTATAATTATTTTAACGATAGATGATATTAGCTCTTGAATTTGGTAATATTGGTGGCGAAATTTTTTCATGTTTATTTTCCTTGGAGGGCATATTATATTATGAGTGCCACTGATTATAATATAGAAGTGGTTAAGCGCTGTTTCCAATATTGGCCATTCATAAACATTATCATCATCAATCTGTTTAAGTTCGGTGCTAGACAAAGGCCTCTTTTAAGGACTTTTTGCCTGCAATTGCCATGCTGGGTATGTGAGTTGGGGATCGCAGAGCACAGCTTCTCGCATCGCCTACGCTGCTGTCCGTAAGCGGCCAGGGCTTCTAGCCGTGCTTAGGCAGACTACGCCATACCAAGATCTACGAGTGCCAAGCTTAGTCGCCTCTTACGACACCCTGATATCCCGGCATGAGGTCGAGGGGTATATTCTTTCTCCGTCCCAACACCGATAACTTCACGAAAATTCATAAACATCTGAAATTAAATTTTGTTCTGACCCATATCGTTAACAATTCGCATTGGCGCACTCGGGTAACATGGCTATGATCTCTTTTAGATGAAAACCGTTAATATACTAACGCACGTCCTAAATAAAATATAGTATTATGTAATAGTAGTACATACTTACATATAGTAAAGACTATTTCCCATGCAAATAGGTTGAGCGCTAAAATTTCCACCGGCTATTGTTTTATTACCTAATTTAAATATTAGAATAACATTGTATTAAATATAGTATTAGTAACTTAAATAGAATCATCGTAATATAATCAATATGAGAGCCTTTAAGGCATGGAGCAGACGCCCGGTCACGTTTGAGGCGTGTTAAATATAAAATGTGTTTGTTTTTCAAAAGGACTCTCATCCAATACCAATAGCGATCCATTATCTTAAATCCATCTCAATATCTATCATCTATATATACCTGTCCTTATATTGTATGTGTGTATATGATACTTTTTATATGACAGATACTGGCTTAATAATGATCAATACTGTTGTATACCGCTGAGCATAAAACCATAATGTTTGACCGTTTATTTTTTTTACATCAACATGTAATTTAAAGAAATCACAAATAGATAATGCAGTAAAGATTTTAAGTTATTTTTTCATGTGCTATTAATTTATGCTTTTAGGCCGTACCGCGATTTACTAGACAGTCTCGAGCAGAGTGTTGAATTATTTTAATTTTACGTTAGCTCCTAATTTATGTGGCCAAATAAAGTGCTGTAAAAGATGAAATTTATCTGTATAAAATTGTATTCAAAATGAAATAACTTTCGTCCTTAAGAATTAATATGCCATGTCATAAAATAATGCTCGTAAATCATCTTTTCACTTTCAATTTTATGTCTTGTGATGGCTCATTTATAACAAATAAATATATGGCATCACGGACTTTTTTTCTAGATCTACTGAGAACCACTATTTTTGTATTGCAATGTATTTAATTATTACTAGCCAAAATGCCAGCGCATGCATTAAAGCATTTCGGTAGCGGTTTTTCTTCAGATTTTCCTTACAAATATGAATATTCAAGGCTATTTAATACTTGTAAGATAATTCTTTGTACTCTATATCAATTCTCATAAATCTGACTACTATACACAAGAAAAATTCTCAAATACAGTTTATAGTTTTAGACTTTAGGTACGTACTTTGAATTTTATTATTTTAATAAGTAAGTACCTATTAGTGAGCGTTAAGAAGGGAATTTATTTCTCATGGAAGCTAAGTAAAAGTTTTAAGTTTAATATTTTTTAAGTTGGAAGTGTAAAAATTGGCATTCTACGCGAATACCAATTTTTGAAAACAAAAACTTCACTTTATATTTAGTTAAAATGGAACCTCTCAGTAGAACTCACGTAACTTTAAAAATTTAATCTTAAATACGTTTTCCGAGAAACGTTTAAGATATTTCTAAAACGCTTACCACGTCAGCTACGAGTACGTACGTTAAGCTTTTCGCGCCCTTTTCAACAACATGTTCGAGCCAGATACAAACGTTCTCTTATACATTTTATATGCCCACCTTTTAAATATGTCTCGCGGATATTTTTCTTAAGCGGTAAATACAACAGAACGCGTTAACCAGTATTTTGCTGTGATGTTCCTGTTCCTGTACATTAATGTGCTGCTTAACAGCAAAGCACGAACAATCCTGCAGCAGACTTTTAGAGATGTAGACAAGTGGACAGTTTTTATTATGGAAACAGTTAAATACAAATAGGTACTATAATAGATGTACTCGTATATTATGCCTTCCGTGTTAATAGTATTAACAGATTTTGTGAAAATCTAATTTACTAAAGTTAAAACTAGATATATCCCAAACAATGTATATAAATACAACAAAAGTGCGTTATAAAATTCCACCGGAAGCGGATCTGATAAAATATCTAACCGAACGTCAAAAAACTAACGAACCAAATGGCGGGGCAAACAACGGAACACAATCTCGTCAAATTTTAAAACATTCACTAAACCTATTGTACAAGTTCGCTGCTTTTACCAAATCAGATTTATTTCATTTTACTTAAATTAATATTATTAAATCATAGCAGAACCCTTACGGGTTAGACAAAGGGAAGTGAGTTTGAAATACCTACTAATCTTACAGACCTCACCCGTTTCTTGTACATTTATAACATGCACGTCTGTTTCGGAGACATTGCCTCCCTAATTAGCCAGTATGTAACCTTTTGCTTTTGCTTAAGCCGTCGTGTATTATTTTTCTGAACTGTCGATGTGGTATAAAAATAATCCAAGGAAGGAATAAAAGTACTGTATCTCATAGACATCTTTCACATTCAAAGTGTCAGATGTGAACGAAAGATATGAAACCTTACGTTGACCAGTTCGCGAATCCAATCACTGCAAAGAAACAAATGAACCTTTAAGGATATTGTTAAAAAATGCGTGCAACGTGAATAGCCTTTAATAAATGATTATCATTATCAGCCTACTCCCGTCCACTGCTGGACATAGGCCTCACCAATGTCACGCCACTAAGCTTATTATTGTACTATTATTGGCTTTATTTATTGAAAGTATATACATACATAATGTATGCAAACAAAACCTTCGCTTATTATTAAAAGATGTCAGTACTGAAGAATTTATACAAAAATGTAACCATTCAAAGCCTGCGGTACGAAAAAAACAGGCTAGATTTATACGGTAATATTAACATGAGTATATATTAACATGAGAAACAAAAGACAGATAGGATGTATTTCGACAGGTTTCTGATATTCCTCATTACCATAGAGATGTTCTCTTCGTTGTCATTCTACCTGCTTGCGAAAACAAATTGTTTTGAATTTCCACGAACAGATAGATATGTTTACCAAACAAACCTGCTACACGTATATCGACTTTGATCGTATCGCAATAGGTGCTATTTTTGCATAGGACAACATCGAAGAACATCTTAAGATTAATGACGTAATAATGGTAGGAAAAAATTCTTTTGAAAGATTAATGGACGATGAAAATAAAGGTAGGTATAGTCTTACCTGTAACTGTATGAGACTTGTCTGTATTGGAATGACGCTAGATTTGTCCGGAACACCCGCGTTAGGTATGCGGTACCTATATAAAAATATAATCTATTTCATATGCGGTACCTATATACACATACACAATATGCGATATATATTTACATATGAATTGTATATTTCGCAACCATGTTATATAAAAATAGTATGTTTGTTGAATTTTGTCTGTGTTTCATCATAATTATTCAATCTATTTATTTAGGTATTTATTAACAGATGCTATTTTAACTACATATTCGGGAATAATTTGTCCATTCCACCTTTTAACAATACTAATAAAGAAAGAAATATCAACATTTAAAGAACGAACGAGATACCATTCTGTCATCACTTCGACTGGAATACAAAATACATGAAAATTATAATGTAAGTTAACATATTCTAACTCCCCATTCCATGCGACATACAACATAACGTAAAAAATGTGTGTACTATACTAATCTGCCTTCCCCTTCGGGGAGACACAAGCGTTATGTGTTTTGCTACCTAAACTATTTATATATAATACTCAAGGAAAACGACAGGAAGTAACGATATTACTAGACGCAACCAGCTTACTGTTATATCCTTCTTCTTCTTTCGACTCTCGTCATTCCACTGTTGGAATATGGGTATTCGCTCAGAATAAGAGCGTTAAGGTTATAGTTATAATATAATATATTATACGTATGATTCGTACCTAATTGTTCAGCTTCAGCTATCATTGCTAAAACTGGTACCAAATCTGGTCAGATTAATGTTTTTCTATGTATCTAACACTCCACCGATCTATCATAACAAATATGTCATCATAAATGAAACTAAGACGGCTTTAAGGCATCATGTTAAAAGGAAAAAATGTCCAAAAGCGAAACGATGAGTGTTGCTGGCGATAATAATTACTCAAAACGAAGGCTGAAGGCAGCTGGAAGAAGTACAATATTGACTTTATTGTCATAGAAACAGCAAATGAAGATGAAGGTCACTTATACAATATTGTATCACAATACTGTTTGTACGTGAGCTAGTTCGATATCCGCATGAATCGCAGGGCCGAATATTTTGCTATAATAAGGAAAACTCTGATATAGCACAAATTATCTCTTATTTCTGTCGATAGTAGCAACCAATATTGTTCGTATAATAATTATGCTGTACGCTAATAACTGCCCCATAACAATAAAGAAGAGGGAAGTAGGTAAAGGAGGAGGACTTAATAGAGCCGACAGTAGTGGAGTCAAGCCAGAGATTATGATCAGGAGCCTTATAAATTAATAAACAAACAACCCCATTCTATATCAACTGTTGCTAACTTGGTAGGTACGCCTTGTACGCCTTGTACGTATTATAGACTAATGTAAGATCAGGGAATCGTGATGATTAGTGAATCGGAATATATTAATATTTCCAGATAGTAACTTCAGGAGCGATAAAGATACATCCGCGGAGCTTCTGTAATCAAAGCCTTGTTAGAAGGATGTATCAATTTCTAAGTATCTTGTGGAAATGGAATATGGATACGTGCATAGATGAAAAGAATCACAAAGGGAATCTTGCGAAGAATAAACCGACAATAAATGTGATATTTTCGCTCGCGTACGTTTCAACAAGATATTCTAGACCCGGCATAGTTGTATTGTACCGGATGATTATATTTCCTACGTTTTCGCAGTGAAATTTTTGCTGTTATGTCAAAATGTTTTATTTTTCTTGAAACAAAACTTTACTTAAAATAAACACTATTCTAAAGAAAACAAAAATGGAGATCGTATAATTTTGAATACCCTGAAACCTTTTGACTGGGTTCATCTGCGGTATTCTGTCTGCCATTATTTCTACCGGTAAACTTCATTTTATAGCTGTATTCATATTCAAAGGCAGATAGATATAAGACATATTCAACGGTAGTATTAGCTATAGTAACACATTTATAAGATAGCACCTAGGTTAGGTTATATTAGGTTCTTTAAAAGATTGTGAATAGAGAAGATCCCACTCTATTCAGCGTGAGAGCGGCATTGAAACGCCAACGCTACGGCAACTGCGGAAGAATGCGAAAGCTTATCCATGGTTCTGACAAATGGTGTTGAAAGGAACACCGTGTGATTTTCGCCGGAAGGAATGCGGTTTAAATATTCAGGTCACCCCCACGTTAAATGTATTTATGACTAATGTTCCAACATAAAAAGAGGCTACGCAAAACTCTAGAAAATCGGATTCATTACTTAAATTGTGTGCTAATTATCTACATCTAAAATGTATAAAAAATTCTAGCATTCTTTCTGCCGTAGTCGAAAACCTCCAACAATATTTAAACGGTGGATATTAAGCGTAGCCTGCCGGGATCGGGTTCATAACTCAATTAGTCAGTTGACCTCAGCATTAAGTAGTTACTCAACCTCCGTAGTCTGGAAATTATCATGAAAATAGTTAGTAGCTCAAATGCAAGAACCGGGCACACTGAGTGCTTTTATTCTTTCTTTATTTCATTATAGACCATATTAATTGACTTAAAACCCGACTTCTACAATAACAGGACCTAATTAAAAAAACAAAATATAAATGGTTTGTACAAAAAAGCTATAGGTATCTGATTAAATTATATATCGGCTTAACTTTGTACGTTTTTTTGAGAAGACTAGAACCTTATACCTAGGTTTGAACTAATGAAAACTCTTCTTATAGACATTGTCACTCGACATTCGCGTTGGAATCTAAAACATGCATAATACGTGAGTTAGGCCAATACATACCTAAATAAATTTTATGATTATAAACTTTTAACACATTTCAATACTTCTGTTGTGCTTCATATAGCCGGTCGGAGGATTAGAACAATTTGTACATTACGGAAATTTCAAACGGAAACGGCATTACGGAACTTGCAAAGTTTTTATAGGAACAATTCAAATATTTGTGTAACGATAATAAATGTATGATACGTATGTATGATACGAGAAATTTCTATTAAAGTTGATAAAAATTTCCAACTTTAAAATAAATATAGACACTGAATATCTTTGTAAAGAAATTATTCTGAAATTTTAATAGTATACCCATGTCACTTATTTATATTTATTGTTCCTTAGTGAGTATAACATTGTTCATAGGGTACTTAAGTTTAATTGGTACCTCCTGAGAGCAATATAGCAGGCCTTGCTGTTGCAATATTGCAGTTCTGAATTTGCTGATAAAATCTATGGAACGATAAAATAATATTTCAGGCGTGAATTGGTTGACCGCGAGGCAATTCAATACCATCAATATACTGCAAGGTCTCGGTCAATATAAGCTAGAAGTGCCTTCGAAGCTTGTACGAACATTCTTCCACTTTATATAAGCCTGGGAGACTATACATGATGAAACCATTATTGTACGCAACGTATGTTACATTGACATCATCATTTAAGGTTAAATGTGACCGATCTTTTCTACCGATATGGTAAAGATTTTTTATATTCATAGTATTATCATCAAACAATTTATCACTCCATATAAGGATATACATATATCTCGTCTCAGGCAGGAACCGTTTAAGATCATATCCAATCAAACTGGCTGAATGCATGCTGAGAAACTTCTACGCTTTCGAGAACATTCTAGAATAATCGCACTATTCCCAGTTAAACGAATATGTACACGAATGTAAACGAATACAGAAGTATTTCATAGTTAATACTGGTGTTTTAACACTCGTATCTTTTTTAACGCTACGTGTCACAAAAATATTACGAATTCAGTTGAGGTATACTTAGAGCTTTGCACAAAGTAGGTCATTTTGTGTTCATTATCGAGCCAGGCAACGAAAGTAATGAAAGTATTGGAGAATACTTGAGTTGTTGCAATGAAAATTTCAATCGAAACTGAAGAGGCATGAGCACAGATCGTCGTGTAATAATGTCTAGTACTCGTAGATATAACCTACCTTATATGTGTTATTACACTATGTACCCTTCTACCATGTGAACTAATAGAATTTTTGTCTGAATGTTTATATCAGGGTATGTTTATATGTGGACCTAGATTTATGAACATGCATATATTTGAGTATTTGTCATCAGTTTTGTTTACATAGAGTAGCCTTTGCTCAGTTTCAGATCAAATCGTGTCTCATAACCAAAGATTTCTTGTTATATGCATATTTATTTATTTCTATTGTCATACCCATTCGCTAAATAGGTACTCAAAATTAAAGGATTTCAACCAACTACGGTCTTGGCAAAATTCTTTTGGTTTTTTTTTTTCACTCAGGTCGGCAGAAATGGTCCTGTGTTAAAGATAACCCTTCTAGTTAGTAGATATCTCAAATAATTTTAAAACAGAGCTGACTTAGCACAGTATGTTTGCTTGGCAAGTAAATACAACATCCAGAATGTATTAGCATAAGATTTTGCTAAAATCTTCCAACCGGCCGCTTGCCAGATGTCAACGCCCCTTGGGAATAAAAATAAAATATATATGCAAACTTAAAAGACTTAAGGTCATTTACCAAAACGTCGCCATACCTGAGAAATAAGTAAGAAACCGCAACGCAAATAACAATAAC
>DWME01004573.1:0-16127 GCA_018244795.1 Parelbella ahira ahira
GCCTACTCCCGTCCACTGCTGGACATAGGCCTCTCCAATGGCACGCCACTGAGCTCGATCTTCAGCTCTTCGCATCCCACCAATGCCAAAATCTTATATATAGAAACAAAAACAATTTGTTAAATGAGCTTTGGATTCCGTAATGGTAAATAGTAATCATCAACTGTAATGTACTTACATATAATTTGCTTTGAAAATTCCATGATGACCTGTATTATTAAGGTACATGTTTATATAAATATAATTTCATGCATAATAATCGTAAATATATCTACAAATATGACTGCCTCATCGTCGAGTATTTGCAAGCGAAACCGCTGATCGAAAGGTCCTGGTTTCGATTCCCGGTTCAGCTAATAATCTGATTATTCTACATTAGTGTTTCCGATAAATAACTCGAAGTCTAGATTTGTGCCCCATGAGTGGAGGTTCACCCCGCACACCATGGCGGGCCTTAAAATTTAACAGGTGAATCATTGGAGTATTATACTCCTCTGCCTACCCCTCCGGGGAATACAGGTGTGACAAAAAAATTTTAAATTTATTGCAAATGACAATGCTTTTTTCAGAATAATTGTCTTTAAACCTACCACATTGTACCACCACAAGTGAAAATACCGTAAAAGCCGATTCAGTTCGGAAAATGCAATCGCATTTAAAAACAAAATTGTGATGGATAATAAAATGATAATTTAACGTTGGATGTTCGCGTTATTTGAAGTAAAATTCCGACATTTTAAAGTAGGAAATGGAAATATAAACAATAATTGCTTTAGGCACGGAACTACATAGCACAACTATTCTGCAGAACTGCCGCTCATATTTTCTTTTAAATTATTCCATTCATAAATGTGAGAAAACCTTCCTGATGGTCTGCGATGTTACACAATGAAACAGTTAATGAAGCTTTCAAACAAGCTTTTGTATGAATAAAGCCGCTAACTTTTTTATTATAAAAGAAGTTGGCGTTTGATATAAAGCTTAGAATTGTCCTGAGACAATGATGATGGTGTTGTAATTATATGTATTCTTCCAAATAGTCTACGAACTTAGGTTTTACGAACTTTGCTTGTAAACTTGCATTTAAGAGTTGTTTATGTTTGGCTTTAGGTATACCAAGTATTACAGAAGTATCGGATTAGAACCTAATGGTCCTGTCATAGCTCTTAGTGTTGGTAAAAAAATATTTTGAAAAACCGAAATAAAAAGAATATTCTTAACTCACTGTTAAAGGTCTCTCAGAGACCTTGTTAAATGAGATTTAGATTGTTCGCTTACATATACAAATATGTATACAAGTATATATTTATACATATGTATAGAACTAATCAGCCGTCTGCTTACCATAACACAGGCTCTGCCCACTGTAGGATCAGATGGCTGTGAGTGGAGATGTTTCAAGATATTTATGTTTATAATATTTGATTATTCCCCTGATACTTTATATTTATTATACTTGGATGTTTCACTTAACTAACTCGTTGGTCGAGTCTTAGCAAACGCGTAGCCCACGGATAGATTCTGGGTTTGATCACCGAGTTGCGTACTATTGGGTTTTTCTATCTTTAAATTTCTGGTAGTAATTCGGAGTCTGTATTCGTGCCCGTTGTAGGTATAGCAATAGACACCCCACCCAATCCGTAATGGAACGTACTCGTATAACGTAACTGGTGAAACACGGGAGTGTACTACACTCATCAGCGATCTCTTTGGGGAGGTACAGGGATGATTTAATATCTTTGTGTCAACGAGTAGCACGTGTGGAAACTGTACGTTTCTACACTACTCATGCCATTTCTATTCGAGATGCGATCTGCGGGCCCGGCGTCAGTTCTCGTTTTTCACGGACACGCAATATCATTTGGACTCCGGCGCGCAATTATAAATATTTCAATTATAAACCAGACGGATTCCTGGTTCCATTTTTCATCTGAACGTTCATATTGAGGTGTCTTTTATATTATTTCACAGAATAAAACAGCCGTTGTAGTCACATACGTACAAATCTTAAGAATAATATCGTCCAATTTTGGATTAACTCATAGTACCTACTTACCTATTAACACGGTCCTTATTCAGCACTTGCGTTACATAATACAAACTATACTTAAATAATAAATAAAAACGTGCAATATGGCTTACCATATATTTCCTGTCTTGAAATTCCCAGTAGCAGTAGTATCTACTAAAACTCACCTTCTTTTTTGTACAAAACTCTTAGTAGTACAAAAACTCACCTTACATTTTGGGACGTATAAAAAACCTGGTAAATGGAGATAGTTTAAGAGTGTACGACACTGCTGTGCCAACCCCTATCTTGTAAATACAGTGATGTTTAGCAATGTTAACAATATGTGTGACTTGGTTATATGTAACACTGATTAAAACGACACAATTGGCAAAGTATCGCAATGAGAACTCGCTGGTGGAGAAGGGGATGAATAATTTTCATTATTGGAGAGTTAACACTTAGCTCGCGCTAATAGTACCGTCGGCGGCCGCTTAATTTATTCTGTTACTGTGCCGACTTTTATTTCGTTATAAATTATGTCTCCGGCAAATGTAGTAGTAACAAGTTTATGATAAGATCAGATTATATCAGTAATATTGTATATGCCTTAAATATCATTAATATATACCTAACGCGGATCTGTCTATCTAACCACCTGTCTTCACCAAATAGATCAGGTCTGATAGGAGATTGTTTATATACATATTTTGTTTTATGCGGCTAAACTTAACATTACAATTTATTTTAAAAACGTATCATCACGCTTGTTATCCCTGAAGGTATAAATAGAGAAGAGTGTGTAGCATCCTCCCACGTTTCATCAGATAATCAATAAAAAAAATCCAATAGTACCGGTTCCGGGAATCGAACCCCAAAATTTCGCGATCAACAGTCGCCCCAGCAACCACTCGACTTGTGTATTTACCTTCAATTCACCTTTTATTTCATAAATTATCTTCCACTTAATAAATGAACTATTACTTATTATTATACAATTTACACGCTCAATAATTGTCAGCGTGCAATAAATGGCGTCAGATCAAACACTTATGAAGAGGCGAGCGGTCGCGTGGCACATCAAACGCTAGCGATTTCACGGGGACTTGACTCCAGTACATCCCAACGAGCTACACGTACGTGTAATATTGTGTTGTACGGTCTAATTATGAAAAGGGAAACAATTTGCTGCACATCACTAGAGAGTTACATTTTTTTATGTTTAGCCTAGCAAACGGGCAGACGGGCCAGCTATAGGTAAGTGGTCAACATCGCCTATGGACACTTGCAACACCCGAGGAGTAGCCAATGTACACTATTAAATATGTACATGTACATTACATTTATGTTAGGTACATATATACCTATACCTTACAAATACGTTACACATACATGTAAAACCTATTATATGTTACGTTTAATTTACGAACAAAGATTGTGATACGCCATCGAATTCGGAGAGATGAAGACAAGACAACAGGAACATGGTGATGATTATGGCATTTTAATTTGCCAAAGGAAACCAATTATAAATACCCACTGTCTTGTTTATTGCCAATATTTCAATTTTACGCGCTCGGGAGTCGTTATCGATAGGTATTAATTAAAATATTAGGAGTATAACGGAATAAATGAGACAAAAGACTAAAATCGCGGAATCCATGACATCTATTTTTAGTTAAGAAAAGTTTGTACACAAATTGTCCTGTGTAACTGTTTAGTCCTATTTAAAGACGTCAATATTTTTTATATTCGTCTTCGCTCATGCTTACGATGAACAATAAATTTAGTTAACACTATGCTGATATTTATTTATCCCTTTTTGAATGTTAGACTAATAAACTTTATACTAATTCCAGAAACCATTTTTTAAATTTTATTGAGCAATAAGACGCTACGTTAAAAAACAATCTCTCATACAAACTTTATCAAGTAGGTAGTTTATTATTATTCCAGATATGAATAGTTACCTAATATCGAAGAATTATAATAACTAGAATTATAGATGGTACCTATTTTTTGGACAATCGCGTAGATAATTTCAAATTTGAATCACAGCGATCTTTACACGCTGGTCGATCGGAAGAACACAAAAACGAAAAAAAAAGGAACGTTTCGACACATTCGATGTGTAAAATAGTCCATAGCAGAAGAATAATGCGTGCTGAATATACTCGTATGTCTGAAATTAATTAAGCATATAGAAACAAATCATTAATTATGAAACTGTAAACTGTATTTAACCGTTTGTTTATAACTAGTACAGAACAAGACTCATTTTTCATTTACAACTCAAGACTCATCTTTCATTTACACACACATAAATTATATGAGAAAATAGGTATGTGCAAAAAAAGAAAGATAATTATCACTATGACAGACGCAACTCAAACAAAATAGGCATAAAACAAAAGCTCAAGCACGTGTCAGAAAGGAGGATACTCAACCGCGTAATATTTGCCACGACGTATGCAAGTCTGTTTATGTGTGTGTGAGTGTACGTGTATATCTCGCACACAGCCGCGTAACCGCTGTCTGGCTTAATCTCACTTGTATAGCGCTCAAAGTCTCCTTGAAAACGTGTCATCAGACTGAAAGGCACTATTTTCATACGTGAATAGTGCTTCTGTCGTGTATTGGCTGTATCTGTTTTGACCTCAAATGTTTCTGACATAAAATTTATCACCAAATTGACTAGCCTGTAGGTCCAGTACTTAGTGATCCTGACTGCTGAGCGGTGGTTGGGGGTTTGATTTTAGCCCAAGATAAATGTTACGGTGAGCACGATATTTCGTTGTTAACCTTTTGTTAACCTTGACACTTTCTTCAAGTTAGCAGAATCACCATCTGGAATTCTCTTCTTAAGAAACGCGATACCACGGGTAACCAATGCGTGAGTTATGAAAGAAAGACACAATACTTCTTTATTCGATGGCGTAAGGGCAGCCAACCTATCACGCTTACAAACCGACATACATTAAAGGTCAACGTCAGCGGATTTATTCACCATCTACCCAGTAAATCAGAGAAGGACAATACAATATACTATACATTTATGTGGGTAGTATATCACAACTCGGAGTCTGGATTTGTGTCCGATGTATGGCAATAGACTCACCACCTATTCCATGGGACTTAAACGTATCTGGTGAAACGATGGAGTATTCTACACTCCTCTGCCTACCCCTTCGGGGATTACAGGCGTGATGTTACGTTCGTTTTAAATGATTATAAAATTTTAAAACCGAGCATAAACATTATGATTTTATTTAAGGCTTGATATATGCTATTAATTACATTATGAATTACGAAAAGTTACGAGGCCGTACTCCACAGCGACAAAATATTATGACAAAAGTCTGTTTTTTGTAGACACAAGTGACTAAACAACTAATATAACTGATGAAAAGTTGGAGTACTCCTCTTCTCTGCCTACCCCTTTGAGGAAATACCAACGTAATGTTATGTACCAACGTTGAAATCTGAAATGTTACAAATACTAAATTTATTGTTTTTCTAATCTTAGCCTTTATTATTTTATGTTATCTGTAGTTATATTTGTGCAGTTCAATAATATATTTGTATTTATTAGGCCACTCTGTCGCGATAGGTTAGACCCGCAAGGATAGAAGTTATGGAAATATATCAATAAATGTTGTATATGTACCTATATACGAATACAGTGATAAAACAAAAGATGGTAAGATATAAAACCTTACTCTAAATCAATGTTGAATGGATTTGCCTATTTCCTGCGTTTATATGTTTCAGATATTTGAGATGCCAATCCAGTAGTGGGCGAGCAGCGCGCGGTATATCCGGAGAGATCCAGTTTATTTGCGCTTATATTGTGTGGACACAATACTCGAGAGGATCACGTCGCCTCCACTAAAGCAGGGATATAATATCTACTTTTCTATGCCTTCTTGTCTTGTATTTGGGAAATTGTTGTACGCAAAGTACAAGTAGTCAGCAATTCAAATGTATAAAGAACTATTTGATGGAACTAACAGGTGTAGCAGAAAGATATTCGCAGTCCTCTAAATACAATAGAACTGGTGCGAATTCCATAGGTAAATTTAAATCCACAGGTAATGGATTCCAATTTCAAAGAGATTGTGAACATTATAGAAACTTATAGAAAAATTCTGTTTTTTTATTTATTTAATGTAGGCCTGTATTTGGCCACAGCCTTACCCGATGTAAAGCAAAAGTGTGGCCTATGTGGTATCGTACTTTTTAGCATGCTATTCACATTGATTTTAAAAGTGGAACAATAAAAAAACATTTACGATAATAATGCCTTCTTGATGTAATACCTTATGAGGGAATGAATAAGGAATTCTTATGTAAAGTTTGAACATATCGCATTTTTCCCACAGAATCATTGCAATTTGCGGCTCCAACGCGCCCCACGAGCATACATTGCCTAAACTGTTGACTTGGCAAACTAAAAACTACAAATAAGATTGAAATGAGCGCTCCGGGCGCGTCCGGGGACCGCTGGGAATGCGAGTGTCATTCGGCAACCCCATCCGACTTAGGGTTGATTATCGAGAGGGTGACTTTAATTGATATTGTGAAACCAATACTGGACATGAAATTATTTGATATTAACGTAGGAATTTTATATATTTACAACTGGCTAGCAAATATTTTAATAGTACATACCTACATGTTATTATCAACGCAAGTACTTGCATAGAAAATTTGTTCAAATATCTTACTGTTTTGCTGCTCAGCAGCATTGGACGAATGCGTGTTCATTTCGAAGCATGTAGTGAGTATGCAAATGTACTCGTACTTATATAAGGCAGACTAATTTTGTTCTAAAACGTATAGCATAGAGTTTTTATCTTAGCTCAGTAAGGTTACTTTACACAAAATGAACGACCGCACTACTCTCTTGCGAACAGGTAACCCCCATGGATATTACCCATAAAAAATATATTTTTAAATTTTAATAGATATTAACATTATTTCCGCCGCGTGTATTTCTTTCTTATATTTCTTCGTACCCGAATATTATTCCTTAGGACTGAAGTCTGACGATTTTTTTTTCTAATAATAAATCATGAATACATACATACATACATACATACATATCTTCACGCCAAGTCCTTTACGGGGTAAGCAGAGATCACGGAGTGCTAAATACCTCTATCCTTGCATACCTGCCGTGCTTCTTCCACATTCATCGATTTCTTTATACATACACGCCGGTTTCAGAGACGTCTAACTTCCCCATCAGTCAGAACACGATTGGTCTCCCTCATCACCTGCGTCCATAAACTTAAGATCCGTAATAACATTGGTAACGTTTCCACATAAACAAAAAGCCACATTTAAGTGATTAATGATAACACATAAATATTCAAACAGATTAAATACTCTGTATTGGGCCGAGGATATAAATGTCCAATTTCTAAAATCCTAGAGATAAAAATACTTTTTATTTACTTTACATTAGAAATCTAATAATGGTTATTTGCTGCGTTCAAAAAAGCTTAATAAGTATTATATTATCAAACATAACGGAGCTTGGAGCTTACCGCAATATTAACTGGAAAGGGTTAAAAAGTTCATTAACTCCCGAGCTCCGCGCTTCTTGGCTTCATCAATATTTTCAACAATAGCTTTGATAGGCCAAGTATGAGTTTGCTTTAGTTTTCGAAGCGGCTTGTATAAAACATTCATTGAAGGGGCGAAGGCCTGTTTGCCGTTCCGCTTACACCAGATGGACGTTCTCAGGATTGGGGCCCGAATCTGATTTACAAACAAGCCGACTTGTTTATAGTTTTATACGTATTACTCTTTGTTAGAAGTTTTATTGAGCGTTTTCTGTTCCTATGTTAGCTTTAGTTTATTTTGGAAAAATAAAAGATGAACTTATTCGTTATTTAGGAATTGAGTTCATTTGATTTTAGTTGAGTTTTCATTTAGTTTTGGTTAGTTGTTGATTTTAGTTGAGTTGAATTAGTAATCGAACACATATATATACATAATTCCCTTCAGATTGACGTGCCCTGAATCGCGCTTTACAGGCTCTACATCAAATTGGAATATCTTATGCCACATTCAATCCGGTTTAACTGTAATTAAATAATAAGTATCCGTGTGATATAATGACGTTCATCTGAGTGGACTGCTTCGTTGGATACAAGCGTGACTGCTGATTGAGCCCTCCCTGGGTTCGAATTTGTTAAAACTTCTAGCCATCGCTCGTAGTCTGGATTTGTGCCTAGTGTATGGCAATAGGCGCACCACCTATTCCATTGTATCGTAAACTGATGAAACATGGGAGTGTTCTATAACCCTCTATTCACCTCTTCGAGGTTTACAGGCGTGATATTACGTGAAGTAGCGGTCTTTTATTTTCAGCGATAATTAATTAGTAGGTACCTATAATAGAAAAGTTTTATTATAACTATGTAGGTAGGTACTATAGTGATTCTTTGTACACAAAATATGTTGTTAAATGTAATTGACATGGTACCTATTTACGTTTCCACTGTTGGAAATGGGTCTCACAAAATGAAAAGGGTACGGCAATAGAAGGCTCTGCTGGCCATTTTACAATGGCATACCTTCGGCGTTACGTACTTTTAGCACTTTTTTAACATTTTCAATTCGGTAATAAAACTTGCTGCGAAGAAATACATTATTACATTAACTTTATAACCAACAGCCTCACCTTGTGTGACATACGCGTATTATGTATATGAGCATATAACTACACTCTTCGGCTTTCTTAAACTATGTGTCGCTACCTGCTACATAATATTCTATTCCTCAATAATTTTAAATAGACATCATAATAACACAGAAGGATGAGTAAAGTGGGAGCGAAACAATATAAAAGGGGTATCTTATAATATTAAAGAATAAAATTGAATTTGTCCATTCAGGTCGTATGAGCGTAATATTTTCAGTGGATTTTATATACAGCGTGAGTCATTCTCGTACGTGGTAGGGTTGTAAAAAAATAATAATATCATTATATACAGCATCTAGTATATGTATTTTGCATTAAAATAATGATATCGTTTCTTTGTCAGCTTGTAACCCTTCTCATTTTGAAATCAAATAAAAGCAAATTTTTTATTTGCATAGGTAATAAAATAGTTACAATATCACAGATAAATCAGTCCACTATGTTCTACTTTACAAAGCATGCAACATTTAGATGACATAAAATTACAATTACATTAAAATTTTAAATTGATATAAATTTCTGACAATTAATAATTACATCTTCATATTCTAAATCGGATTTGAACCCAGGACCTTCAGAGCGGCAATCACGCTTGCAACCACTCGAACAGCGAGACAGTAGGTAGATTTGTATATTATACTGAACCTATCTATTTGTTGAGCATTTTTGTTTCCGTATGCAAAGCTTCTTTATCATGAAATGAAATATTGATATAATTAAATATGATTGTTAGGCTTTTAATTTCAAAATATTTATTTGGATAGTATTTTAGATATTTATTTAGATAATATTTTTAAATAGTTTTTCGTTTTACGTTGTATTATGTGGAACTGGTGAATTTACGATTATTTTAAATATATAACATCACGCCTGTAATCCCCTAAGAGGTAAGCAGACGGGTGTAGTACACCCCCACGATAATTTTACATATCTGTAAAACACAATAGCATATGCAATGGCAATAAAACTTCGGTAAGATATTTTTTTTAAAAGTGTATAAATTGTGTATAAATAATAAAAGTGTAAAAAAAGTATATAAATATTTTATTACTCAAAGAATTACTACAAAAAATTCAATTGACATATTCATGGCAACTTTTTACGACGGACTCTTAATAGTGGCAAAAAGACTGGCAGTTACTTCCGCGCAATGGCGCATTTCATGGTAGTTTCCCGCAAACAATCCTGCCGTTTTGTTAAATGGCAGGAGCCTCAAAAAGTCCCAAATTGGGGGTTTGCGCAACCAGCCGTTATCGAATTTGCCCCACCGGCAAAATATTTATTTCATTACTCCTATTCATACGTTCTAATCTGTGCTGCAGCGCAACTGAGAAAGGGAACATTTTTAGAATGACCGTAAATTCAAAGATATCGTACCTACTTGCAATCTGTAACGTTGTCATTTCTGGACACAGATCTCTTAAATGAGCTGGGTAAAATTTACCTTTCTTTTAGAAGCGATAGGTGATATTACAGATTGACACAAAACTACGAGCTGAATGATTTTGAACCGCAACCGCTTATAACCCCAATAGCCTACGATCTAAAGCAATTGTAAAATTTTGACCTTCATGGCCACCGTTTAATTATTAACTACGATATTAATGATACAAATCGTTTGCACTTTGCAACTGTATCAGGGTTACGAGCCCTCATTTGTCAGTGTCAGTTGTTAAATAACATGCGGTTATCAAAGTAATCATTAACAACAGGAAAACCTGCACGCGTCACAGCTTTCCGTAACTTTTTGTAAATCGTTAGTAGTCTGCTTAAACGCACTCGGCTAACATGTTAAATCTTAACCTGCTTCTGCCAAGAGTTGGGGCGAGATCAATAGCAAACTAATAATAAAGTCGCTCGTGGTTACGATGATGACATATTGTGCGTTTCATCATCATCACCAGCATCAATTATGTTTGAGACTATATACGTCTGTAAATAAGAAAACTCGGATAAGGAAGTTATGTATATAACTTATTCAACTATTACTCCAATACTCCACGTCATTCTTGCAGTACAACATACTTTATTGCACTCTATTTCACCGTAGAGTTCCTCGATTAGTAGAAGTCATGAAGAATGGAAGATTAATTCATAATTTTTGTGCATTAAAGTATTAAGTATTGAGTATTAGTCGAATTTATTAATTTGCGGTAAATACGGTCGTCAACGTAGATATCTTCTTCTTTTCCATCTCCTCAGTTAGTACTATGTCATGGCTTCGGTAAGAGGCATCAATCCCTGTTAGTAGTGTTGTCGGAACATTCGCTGAAAAAGATAAGATTCACGGTTTTTATATACAAAATTATCAATACTATAACCAATAAAATTGTAATTTCAAAACATTTTTAATTGTATACATTATATGTCTACCTATGTTTCTGTAAGGTTTTTCGTCTAGCCGTAACATGAGCATTAAAATCATTCCACTTCAACCTCCCGTCAGTGGCATGATAGTATAGGAACATCGTAGCTTACTTCGCGGGGCGTCACTCTCAAGGGCTGGATTTTTTCGACCCCTGTGGTGATATTATCTATGACGCCAAGGAAAAACGAACGTTATGTAACAAGGAATAAAGTTGTAATTCTTTTAACACAGAACTGTCAACGTAGCGACAATGCAAAGCACTATTGTGAAGATAATGCCACGATCAAACGTAGTTCCATTGACATGGGCACATGCGACCTGAATTACACTTAATTGGTTTGTAATAAGATCGAATATAGTTTGCGCTGTATTTTGCATAGTAAAAGCGGATAAGGGGTAAGTGAGATTCGTTTAATTCGTCCACACTGTCACAGGGCCTCTTAATTTTCATTGTGATAAACGCGGGCCCCTTTTGGACTGAGGTATTTTGGTTCATAAAAGTCGGCGTAAATTAAAAACATAGCACTCAATGGATATTAAACAATTCAAAAATTAATAAGAAAATGCTTTCAGTACATAATAGATAATCTTGGTTTAAATTCAATTTAGTGCTGTTTAAGACTATAGATAGAACTACATTTACAATTAGACAACACGATAATCATATTATGTTTGTTTGCTGTTATTATCCTATAATCAGTTAGTAACACCTGAGTTGTTTCATGCATACATTCTCAACGTAACGAGTCAAGCTAACATGCAAACATACCTATCACGTAGCGGACGAACAGCATGCTATTAAATAAAAACCCATGGAACATTTCTTGGTGAGTTCGACGCGTTGCCACATAAGATGGAATTCTCCGTGATATTTAAAGAGGTGGGATCGAATCAGGGCCTCCGGAATTGTTTCGCGAATGTCCGTTGAAGGGACGTTTATTAGATCCACAAAGGCAAGACGCGGTCCCCGGCCGCCATGTTGCAGGTCATTTTTACGCTCGAACAGGGTTTATTTGCCAGATTTCGATTAAGGCTCTCGGACTGTGAAATAGTAGCTTTTGTTCACGCCTATTTAACTGGTTTCTAATTTGTTTGTAACATCGAATAACTTAAATTTATAAACATACGGTGTCTCAGTGTTGCACTTTGTTTCATATATTATGATTACTTTGTACCAATAGATACTAGTAAATCCTTCATTTGAGGAGGCCTATGTCCTGCAGGCTTCTGACTACTCTCTAATGTTTCGCAACCAGGATGTTTTCCTCCAACCTACTTTCCATTCGCCAACGACGTTTCCCATTATCATTAGCACTTATAATGGACAATTAAATCTGGTAGCCGCTGTCAGAACGGATTGAAAAACGAAATCACAATTAAAACCACACCATAAATACAACGTTATATTATATCGTTGACAAAGCACAGCAGGACTCTCCAGCGAATGACAAAAACATCTTCAACGAAATTCAATAAGAATCGAATCGCCAACGCATGTGTTCGAGTACCCACGTCAACCACTCAACGCATGGGTGCACGGCTCGCAACAATATAGAGATGCTACATTTGTTAACAATTGCATAATTGACATGTTGTTATGAGGGTAGCGATGGGGGGCTTGTGGAAAAAAAGAATATTCAGCATTTTAAAATATTTTTATAATGTACATTGTTACCGCAGTGAAACTATGGTCAAGTGGTTGTACCTATGAAAGTAAAATAGCAATAACTATACAAAAACTTAATATTACTATAGAGGTTATTCTGAGGATTTAAGAGTCAGAATTTCTGAATGTTTACAATTGCTTCGACAATTCTCAATTCTTCTTATCATTCTCCTGTTAGATCGGATGCATTCCGTTTAGAATAAGAAGACTAAAATCATCTACGGTACCTAGTTAAACCGTCTCGCTTGGTATTAATAACTCCAAAGGCCAACAACAACATTACCAAAAAACTTCACATTTCCTGCAACCATTTCCTATCTTTCAGATCACAGCACTTCCTTAAGTTGTCACACCTCATTTAACGACTTAAGGAATGCACTTACCTATAAAGTGTCCGTTACCAATATCGGTCACACTTTTAAAAATACCTTCGCGGCAAGTATTATGAAAATTTAAACAGCAAACACAGTATTTCACGTGCAATTGACCACAATATTGACGGCTTAGTGAGTTTTAACAATGTAGACGATTGTAACGGTCCTGTGTACGACTATTGAGTGGTTTTGTTCGCGTGTTTTGATTGTAATTCGACTGTAAATCGAAGTGGGAATAAGGAATATCCTTTGTGGTGTTACAGACATCCGGTTACGTGATCATGTTTTATTGAACGGATAATCCTCGTGACATAGAAAACCGACGTGTTACATCAAGTTCGAATTTAGAATTCTCGTAATGTAGAAAACTGATAGGTAATCTAATCTTCGTATGGTCGTAGTTAGGAACTACGTAACTTAAAAAATTGATTCACATCTGTGGCTCAAATTTGGAATTAATTATTTTTATAATTTCATCTTCTCTATACTTCACCTTTTAATGATATGCAGTATCTTTACCTATTATTTATGTTCGTTGAGCTTGTCATTCCTATGAGTATTTTATCTATATCTGCAAGAGGATAATTTTTAAATGGGATCTGGTAACGTTGCTTAACGAAAAACTTTTTGCAGCAAGACAGCTGAAATTTAAATGTTAAAACTTAACAAAAATTCGTTATTTGTATAAAACTTGTCTATATCATTATCTTTCAAACATGTCATCGTTTTAAAACAACGTGTGAGGTACACTCGCGTACGCAAAACAAACTGACCGACTACAGGTATAATAGTCAGGATTACCGCTTATCAGGGTGCGATAAGCGATGGTGACGTCACGTTAGCTAACGGAACAGGTTTGGGTGGTCCGATGTGTGATCCATATGTGACTTAATTCGTAACTGACAGAAAATTAACAAACCTGCTCATTAATTTTTTGTACCGTCCACCGTCAGATATTGGACCGCCATTAGACAGACAATCAAGTGAAGCATCACTTAGATACTTTTGATACGTAAATTATTAAGTTATCCAAAATTAGTTACAGTAATAGCCCAATGGCGATGGATTGGAGAGGTTTATGTCCGAGAGTCGGCGGGAGTAGGCTAATGATGATGTTGAATAGCCTGGTGACTTAAGATTTCAAAGGGGAAGGATTTGAATTCTTGCAATTTGTGTTTCAAGATTAAGTATACTTACTATAACTTCGAAAAAAACCAACGCGAGATAACTACATGCCTGTGAATATTCCATGAGATTTTCTAACACACATGAACTCTACCACTTAATCTGCGTGGAAGGCTATGGCCTCATCCTTTCTCATTCTAACAGCAAAACTGTTTCTAAAAGCAGAACGATAAAAGATTTAATTAAAAATTATCCAAAATTAATACATGCCTAGTAGCTTTTGTTTCGTCAAAACCAAATGAAACTTGAAGCTTAACTTAAGGAAGCTGAATTTTTCAGGCTTCATCTGTCACATGAGATTTGCTCTAGATTCCCAGGGAACTTTTCCATACGGGCCCTTCAAATAGGTGTGCAATTCACCTTACAAGTACTATATAAAAATTTGAAGGACCCGTTGCCTTATAGTCCAACTATTCTAGTACTATATTATAACCCTTCTGAGATATAGGTACTCTTACACTGAGGTTACCTGGGGCGGTTACCAAAGAAACAGACTAGACATAACATTGGGTTTTTCTTACTAGAAATTACTAGTGCTTACAAGGAATCTGGATTCGTAGAGTAGAGTGGACTACCAGTAAAGCCTATTGCTATACCTAGAGTACAAAGTAATAGGCTCTCCACTATCACATGGGACGTATAGCATATCTGTTGAAATAGGAGTACTGCACTCTTGTGCCTAGCCCTTCGGGAAAATACAGCGTGTAGTTATGTGGAAACCGCGTTGCGGCGGTGTGTTGTAACAAAAATATTGTGTAAGAGTAATCTAGTAAACATTTCAAAATCATCACCACATCGTCACATGTGCGTTGCACAACAGAAACACAAATTTTGTGGGTTCGTACAGACAAACACAGTTAATTCTTTATTTGCGTTGAAGTTAGGACACAGTCGACAACAAAACTGTTACGATTCATTTCTTATATTGCAGGTGCATGTAAAAAGTGTAAAAAATATATGTAGGTATACATAAAATATGTACCTAAGTACATTAAAAATAAAATCAACGTTTTACTCGGATATTCCATGCAAGATTTCTGATGATAATGTTTTCACACGTAAATAATGTTCTTACCTTAATTTGAGTACACGTAATATATTTTTCTTGCTACGTCTTTAAAGAATTTAAAACAAACATTTCAAATCATTGTCATTTAATAACAACCTATACAACCACATACATCTACCTACATTGTATATATTTGACGGATACAAAATAATGATAAGATAATATATAGATACATATATACATAACTGATATAGAAATGTTTCTATTAATCTGTAAACATGATATAGGCAAACTGCTGTCAAAACTTTATACCTGTCAATTTTTTTTTTCAGTTTTCCCGCCAACTGTACACATTGAGCGTAATTTATGTTAGACAAACTCGTACGTGCCAGGTTTAAAAACATTATCATGTGTAGATTTTTATAACAGACATGTCGCAGTGAATATCTGAAAGTGAAACTTTTGTCCAATTCACGTTTGCATCTCATTATTGCCACGCCAGTGAACTTTTTTCATAACATCCCCCGAAGATATGGTACATTCAGTGGGAGGACAGTGGGGTGGGTAAAGCTACCAGCCAAGTTAGGTAGCCTATAGCGTCTCCTTATGTCTATTGCTACATAGTACAATTCATTGAACATATATTCATTTCTAATCATTTATTTATTATTTATTTGAATAAAAAGATAAAAATAACACTTATTTTAAATAACAAAATAGCATAAAAGAACAAAAATGTAAATTTTTCAATCATACATGTTAGGTTCAGTTTATAATAAACCAGACATTCAGACAATATCGC
>DWME01004574.1:0-16125 GCA_018244795.1 Parelbella ahira ahira
GGCCTTAACCCTCTCAATATGAGAGGAGACCCATATTCCAACAGTGGAATGACAAATGGGTCGATTATTATTATTATGTTCTGTCATGGTTGAAATTTTTGAAATCATATTAAAATTGTGATAGAAACCTGAATACCAAGGAAAGTAATTTTTTTAATGTCTGCTTTGTAACCTTAACACAATACACCAAGTTTTTGCAATATCCTATATTGCCCTCGGTGTCATAAATTGAAATACATACTGTAAGTGCACTGAAAGCAAGTTAAGAACTGAGATTAATAAAATATTTTTATACTTATAATATACATGTCTCGGTAATTAACTATAATAAAATGTCAACATTTTCATTATTAAAAACTATAGATCACACTTTGGAAGTGACACATTGTAAACATTGATCAACCAGTTACTATGGCATTATAATTTAATATCTATGTCAAATATGTTGCCACAGCAGTTTTTCTGATTTGCAATTAGAAATGTTTAACATTTTTAAGTTAGTATTGAAGTATGTATCTGAATTCAAATTCATATATATGTATTTGCAATAAACATATGTAATAGTCTGTGAATGAACTAAAAAATTGTAAATACTAGAATTGATACATTGGGGTCAAGAGTGGAACAATATATTAAATTGCACAATTCAATTTATGTAAGGTCTGCTTATCATTGGATTTTATATTTTTAGTGTTAATATCTCATTGTCACAACTGGTTTCTTAAGGGTGGGCCCCATTTGCCAAACACCTTTATGCCTACAATCCTAATGGCTTCTTCTATATTTAACAACATCTCCATAGATATACACCAGTTTTTAAAAACTTTAGATACTTTCATCAGAAAATGACTGATCTGTATGTGTGAATTTCGATTATCTATTGTAAATTTTACAATCTATTTACAGTGGTTGTAGCTAATGTATCCGATGAAGAAATGCAAGAGCATTATGACAACTTCTTTGAGGACGTATTTGTAGAATGTGAGGACAAGTACGGGGAAATTGAAGAAATGAATGTTTGTGACAACCTAGGAGACCATCTGGTGGGCAATGTGTACATCAAGGTGAGATTATCATGTTTTAGTGCTAATAATATTACTTGTTTGCCAAGTTCCTTTGTCAACCTTACACTCTATGTACAATTCCATAGCAGATTAGAATTTGCTGTCTAATTGTAAAAAGCAGGTTCAGTGGAAACAATTTAAAAAGATTTTTTATTTTGTAACACGTAACATCACGCCTGTAATCCCCAAAGAGGTAAGCAGAGAAGTGTAGTACACTCCCACATATTACCAGTTACGTTTATGTTCCATGGAATAGGTGGTGACCCTATTGCCATACACCGGGCAAAAATCCAGACTCTGAGTCATTACTAGAAATTTTCTATTAGAAAAATCCAATAGTACCGGACCTGGGACATGAACCCAGGACCTCCCGTTCAACAGTTGCACTTGCAACCACTCGAGGCAGTCTTTATTTTGTGCATTTTTAACTTTGTGACATATTATGTTAATGTATCAGGGCTATAAAATGCTGCATTGTCTGATTTAGCTATTCATTTTCCCAATCCCCCACAGTATTAAAAAAATTCTTTGTGTCAAATGAAGTACTATAGTACATTACAATATGGGAAATTGAAAATTAAAACAAGTAATATGTACATTTTCACATATTTATTTATCACATGTGTACTTAAATATATATAATATTTAGTTTCGTCGTGAAGAAGATGCAGAGAAGGCTGTGAATGATCTGAACAACAGATGGTTTGGTGGACGGCCAGTGTATGCTGAGCTGTCACCTGTGACGGATTTTCGTGAGGCCTGTTGTCGCCAGTATGAAATGGGTGAATGCACTCGCAGTGGGTTCTGCAACTTCATGCATCTTAAACCTATATCAAGGGAACTTAGAAGGTTTGTTCTACACTTTGAATTACTATTTTTGCCTGCAGTAACACAAGAACTTTTAAAAGTATATTTTGTTCAATATTCCATATATTAATGATAATACTGTCAATAAATAATTAATTATAATGTGAGCCACATTGATTGAATATATCAGTGTCGATGGAATATAACATGTTAACATTTGTGTTGTACACTATAGGTATGGAGGTATTACACATTTGGAACAGTGGATATTACAAATGATGGCATGTTTTCATTACAGATACTTGTATGCACGGCGCAAGGGCGGGCGACGCTCCCGCAGTCGCTCGCGGGAGCGGCGCCGTCGGTCGCGCTCCCGAGAGCGCCGTCGCGAGCCCCCGCGTAACTCGCGCTCCGGCCGCTACTGAACGCCCACTGACCCACTCGCACACACACACTTTGCCAGACATATATTCAACGTGCAGCATTCTTGTTTCTCAGTAAAACTTCAGGGGTTACCTACACACGTCGCTGATACTAGTTTTATTTCAGGCAGTTTTGCTTGGTAACCTCAAGGGTTACATACACATCTGTCGCTAGTATTAGTACTAATGAGTCTGTCTGTGTGTGCAGTCAACACTATCCATCAAGTGGCATGCTCTCATTACTATTACTATAGTTTGAACAATAATTAAAAACCGTAATACCATTATTTGTACATTCTAGGCCTTCAGTTTTACTATAATCCATATGGTAGACCTAGTGAAGATATATTAAATTATTAGTGTTGATGTAGCCATTCAGTACATTCATCTGACAATTTAACACATGTACTACCAAAGTGTGTAAATAATAAATAAAAGAGCCAATTAACAGTTGTGCTGGAAGTTAACAATGATTGCTCATAGCCTACATTTGTATATTGTGTAGTATAATACACAAATGTAAGGATGGACACATGATTTTTCTTTTATGACCCATTTTATAATTTTGATACTATAATTGACTAAAAAATTTTTGTTTATTGCTCACATATTAATGTACTACTATAACAGTGATATAAAACATTGTATCTAAAAGTTAAGTATGGGGTATTGCAGTGCCTTAATTTGACAAAACACTTTTGTGTAGTACAGCCAAAAAAAAGTACCAATAGGAGATAGTTGGAAAAAAATACTGGATGCATGTTGCCATGATTGTGTTGTATGTTTTAAACTGTAACTATGCATATTTTGAATTTCGTAAAAAACATGATGTTTAAATTTCACTTTATTTTCCTTAATTGATCATCTTTAAAATCCATGAAGATTGTTAAATTAAAGATGTAGGTCACAATAGCAATAATTATAGAAATGTTGTAATAACAAGTTTGATAATCATTCATTTTACATACTGTGTGAGTCTAAATTATGACCTATTTTGTATTTTGCAATATCACACAATCTATCTTATGTCCGACTTAATGTTGAACATGTTTCGAAATATGATCGATTGTTGCGATATTGCCCTATTTTAAGTTCGTGTATTTCTAAGATAATCGCAAGCCGTGATTACAGTTAAAATATAAGCAATTTCATTCCTATAACTGATGGTTTTATTATTTCAATGAAATTATTTCTTGCCTCCTACAATAATAACATCAGAAAAGCTTATATGCCAGTAAATGCGAAGTATCTAGTACTTATAAATTAATTTCATCATAAATGTCTTCCCAGAACTTCATATTTTCTTCGTCCTCATTGAGAACACATTTGCATTCTTTGTCTATTACAAAGCAATTCCTTTCTTCATTGGTGAATTGCCTCCATTGTTCATCACCATTGGGAGTGGGGTTTCTGAAGTAAACAAGATAACTTTGAATGATAAAATACAAAAAATGTCATTGGTCATCTGTGTGACGATTAGTTGAACAATGAGTTTAACATGACTAATTATTACAGTGATCTTCAAATGACTAGTTAAGATAGTGCATATTGTTGAAAATTTGTGTCCAACTAGAGAGAATTCATAGTTGTTAATTTAGAATTTGTACAATTATATTTGTACATTTGTAAGGACAGCGATATTTGGAGGTTGGTGGTCTGTCTCGTAAGAGACCTAGAGTGATGATATAATAATAATAATAAGTAACATTTACTATTTTGCAGACTTACTATTTATGATTTACAGTTATAGAGATGCAACAGTTACAACGCAGTTCTAGTCAACAAACTTATCGTGATAGTCAGTTTTAACTGATTATTACTATGTAACTAAGCACATGTATTTGGATTAATTATAGGTGTAATTACACAATTTGATTTTCTGTTAGAATATTACTGTTAATATATCTTGGCGACAGGTCCATTACGGGGTCAGCAGAAAGCACAGAGTGTCAAATATCTCTATCCCTACAATAAATGTTAGAATATGAATAATGTGTTATGATAATGACTGGTAAGCATATCTAAACTAACGATCAACTTACCCTGTGCGTGCAAAGTCAACCCATAGCTGTACGAAACTCTTTATTACGCTTCTAGTTTCATCCGACAAAGGTATAGGTAAGCAAGTGATGTTGAAGAGATACGGCAGTTCATCAGAGTGACATACCCCTGCCACCGCGTTCATGTTGTAATACTTCTTGGCGAAGTTCCTTTCGGTTTCAGCTGAAAACTTATATACGAAAACTGGCTGAGAATTGTATTTTGCGTGATACCTTGCAAACCTTACGATGTTGTAAGCAAAGAGTCTGTCCGTTTCGAAATTAACATATTCTTGTAAAAGCGTTGGCGTTATCTCCTTATCTTGGAAATAATGCTTGCGTATTTTCTTGTCCAGTATTAATACGTTTTCACGTGTTAATTTTAATTTCAGTTCTCGCGGAACAACCGAACCAACTAACGTGAGA
Organism: Parelbella ahira ahira; assembly: GCA_018244795.1. Classification (NCBI taxonomy): domain Eukaryota; kingdom Metazoa; phylum Arthropoda; class Insecta; order Lepidoptera; family Hesperiidae; genus Parelbella; species Parelbella ahira. The sequence continues at coordinate 4,759 of DWME01004574.1, forward strand.
TATTTCGCTATTTTGACCAACCGTTTGCCTATTTCAATACCGTCACCCGATGTGTATCCAACTATGATAGGCACGTTTGCTATCTGGCCATTTCTGACTATATTTGGCGGTTCGTCTGTTATAAATTTTTCGACATTAAGATGTTCCTTTTCTATTACCGGCCCAAAGAAGATGCCATCTGACAAATCCTGGTATGGCGCTTCTAATGGACGCAACAGTACTTTGACCAACGACGACACTGGCATATCTCTTAAGAACTGTAATAGTTCGTGAGGATCCTTTGTGTTAATGCCCAGCAACTTGCCTAGCTGAAATGATCTTTCTGTACCATATAGGTTGTAGCCCCATTCATTGAGACACACTCCACTTTGACAGATCGCTTTATCGAACAACCCTACGCTCATTTTAGATATTAAATGGTATGAAACAGCAGCACCACCGGCACTGCAGCCAAATACAGTGATGTTATTTGGATCACCGCCGAAAGCAGCTATATTATTTTTGACCCATTTTAAAGCGGCCACCTGATCTTTTAATCCGGCATTCCCTGGAACTTCCTCTGTGTCCAAGCATAGGAAACCCAAAACTTCCAACCTATAGTTGAAGGTTACGAAGACCAAATCGTGTGCCATAAGAAAGCCTGGTCCGTAGAAGTCCGAGTTACCCGATCCGGTGTAGAAACCCCCGCCATGGATCCAAACCATAACCGGAAGGGCTTGGGCAGGATTGACAGTTTTAGTGAATACGTTGAGGTAGAGACAGTCCTCGCTGCCGGCTTCGATGCGGTCGAGACGTTCGTTGTATTGTGGACAGACGGGGCCATGTTGCGTCGCATCTCGAATTCCTTCCCAAGATTGAGGTGGTTCTGGAGCCTGCAAAATAGATATTTCACTTTTACACACAATTACATCATTACTTACAAATGATTTATTTTGTAAATACTATTATTATATCTTCACCACAGGTCCTTAATGGGACATGCAGAAACACCGTGAAATAAATAATTCATTTTGTTACATTTCTAAATCTAATTAATAGTCAATTTTCAATTCATTTTTCATACATATATGTATATTATAAGCTTACGTAATACACAATATGCGCTTATTGACAATAATATTTACATGTAGTATTGATCAATATAATTTCCATCTTGTTGTTTGCATTACGCAAGTGATTTCTATGTAAATAAAATAAATTATATGGCGGCGATCGCATTGAAGCAGTGTGCTGAAGAAAATGCCTCTACTAATTCTGAATGTTAAGTAATTCCTACTAGTGTGATATATAGAGCTTAGTGCGATAAAATTACAAATTATAGAGAATGTAAGTAAACGTATTACTATGCTAGTGCAAACTGAATAAGTATCCTACCCACGCACGGACATTAATGTTGCAGATAAAAATATTTTAACGTACGAGGAGTAGATGTGATGACTTCATTTTCAACTTACCTTGAATCTTAACGCGCCGAGCGGCGGCGTTGCATATGGAATGCCTTTAAACGCGACGTATTGTTCACCATTACATTGACATTCTAATCCTTTTAATGTCCCTTGTTCCACATCTACTACGGCCATATCCTTAACAGGTCTGCGAATGAGAGATCACGAGTTTAGCTTTTCCATTCGATTATGTAATAAACAGTTAATGCTTCTTAAATTTCATCATACTTCAGAAACAATATTGACTAAATGCCAAACGATCAATTGCACTGTATCTAATAAGCATAATCGGAAACTGGCTCGTCTAGGTGTGTTTGTTTGTGTCAGGTATGAAAGGTGACATGCGCGGTGGGTCGGTTAAGTTTCCCGCGTTAAGGCGCCACATGTCCTCCTTTTATAACATTTTAGTTCCCGAATTTATCCAAAGATTGTGCTAATATCACCTAAATCATAGGTCAGTATATGAAATGAATCTAATAACATGATCCTTTATTATCGCGCTATCATATCGCGCGTATTTAACACTAAGTATTTACTCAAACATATTTTATTAGCTGTGCAAACTGCTCTAATTACCCGTTTATCTGTTTACAAACTTGATGCACGGTAAATACTAAAACTAAAAATGATAGAGGCGTTCTAAATTGATCCTTAGCAAACATCTTGAATCATTATAAACGTAGGAAATTTGTCAAGTTTTCTTTGTAATTACAGCAGGTCTGTAGATTTGCCATATTCAATAATTTAACGGTAATTTTAATTTAATTTTATGTAACACGTAGAAGTCATAGCATTTAAAGTTATAATTTATCTGTGAATAATGCACCTTTCAAATAAATTTTATTGAACGTTTACCTATACCCACTGAACGCGTGTATCTGCCTGTTTCTGAAGTGAGTTTTCTATCCGTAAGGTCTATCATGATATCCTGGTCGTAATATTTGTATTATAGGATTCCCGATAATTTTAATTTTAATTGCGAAAATATTGAAATCAATAATTATTAAGTATTAAAATAACAAATTCGTCGAACCAACAACATCACATAATGTAGGTATATTCAAATTGAGAATTCATCTTGTTCTTAAGGAAATCGATTTACTTTGGCATCGGTCTTTAGCCCATAGTTTAGAGTATCCATTGAATATCATTAGGACAATCACAAACTCATAGAGCAGGCTCAAAATTTTTTTCAAAGAAATAGACCCGCATTTTAACAATTTTTGGATATATTATTACTTGGAAGCTTCCCTGGGGCGGAATAGTTTACAAATTTGATTTATTGCCTTAACCATCAATAGTATTTCAATCTGAAAACATTATTATTCAGGGATTACAGCGTCTGGGATAAGTATTTGAAAGTAACCTACAACTGTATGCAGACTAATTTTGTTTGGTTAATTGTTTGTTTAATTGTTTTATATTAAGTTTGGAACGTTTACCATTAGGTAGGTACGTCTATAATCATTACAACATATAAAACTGTTTTATCATATGAGCGGAGAGGCTTAGCCGACAGTCTTTCAATTACACAGATAAGAAGCACAATATTCGCGCACTTGTATTATTAACTGCACAGTAAGCAGCTTTGAGTACAACGAAGATTTTTATCATGGCACCTAACATCTTTTAAGAATTAATATCACTTGCTGTAACAGTGAAGGAAAATAGGGCGGGTAAATCTGCATATGTTTGAGATTTCTATATTGTTACTTAGGATTTATAAAACTTGCTGCCCTACCTCATTGGTCGAGCGGTTGCAAGTGACTGCCGATCGGGAGGTCGTGGGTTCAAATCCGGGTACTATTGGATTTTTCTAATTTATAATTTCTAGTAGTGACTCAAACTCTGGAATTGTGCCCGATGTATGGCAAAAGGCCTACTACCTATTCCATGGGACTTAACTTAACTGGTGAAACGTGGGAGTGTACTACACTCCTCTGCCTACCCCTTCGGGAATTACAGGCGTGAATATACGTTTTTGACCTGCACTGTCCAGCGTAACAGACTATGGCCCTTATCCTCTTAACATCTCATTGTTGAAAGACCTATCCAATAGTGGAATTATTAAATGATTGATGATCATGATGAAAACAATGGCTATTGGAAAAAATATAGTTTACATTTCCTACAGCACGGCCTTGATTGCGGTGAATGCAAGCAAAATTTTGTTGAATGCCATTACTCATCTAATGCGAGCTTTGTAAAGCGTCATTTGGTTACAACTTGCCATTTTACCAATTTGCACATAAGTGAGCCAGTCGTAACATGAAGGCTGTCCTGTTTCACATCGTGCCGATGTGATAGACAAAGGTTATAGTTAGTAATCTTCACTAGATCTGCCATATTATATTTCGTTATTCTCGACTAATTGGCTATTGTACATCCCGTGTAGAGAAATTTTGATTTAAATTTGACAACTTCGTTTATGTAATTAATTTAGGTACTTTGAATTTGGAACTTTCTATTGTTTGTATACTGATCGTCCACGTATTATTATATGTATTACTGTATTTTATATCCTGATTGTACCATGTACCAAAGTATTCCCTATGTGAGGATCTATGCATGAGAGCATCAATGTATGCAGATATCATTGTCCTTGACCCGGTCGCCCAGGTACCGACTAGCGTTTTAAACTCGATGCTCCATGCCTACCCCGTAAGGGAATTGCTACGATCGTATAACAATATCCTAATCGGCTAGTTACACCTGAATCACATCGTTCCTTTGAAAGAGATCTTGTTAGAAAGGACGCGAAAGTCTATCACGCTGGCCGATAGCAAGTTACGAGATTACACTCTTTATAGTAGGTACCTAAATTATGAAGAACTCCGAGGTGTGTCAGATTTCCTCGCTATTTCTCTTCGGCGTTAAAACGCGTTATATTTAATCTTTCAAGGCATAAATCCTCATAAAGCCAGTCGTGCGTCTAGGGATTAAATCCCATGCCCTTGGAAGCGGAGGTAGAATTGTAAAAGACTAGGCTATTACTACTAGTAAATGTAGGTATTTATTATAGTACCTATAAGTAAAAATTAAACGTTATAGACACTGTTTTAGATTTTCTTCAAAATAATGTCGTCGTTATTTTATTATTATTATTTTTAAATAGTCACCCCAAGTGCATTACGGAGTTGGCACAGAGTAACGAATGCTAAATATAAGTATACATATTTATACTTAAGCATTCAATATGCTTCTTTACCATTAATATTATAGTAACATAATAAAGCTAATATTATAATTATTAAAAATTGCTCATATCAGACCTTACCGATAGATTTTTCGACGATGTCCATTTCAATCCTCAAAATCTGTTCACACTTTAGGAGAACGATAAAAAAAAAACAAATAAATATTTTTTCGTCAGACTTACACTTTCGAAGTTCTTTCTATTTTTTTCTATTATTATGTTTGTAAAATTTAATAGTAAGTAGTCAAAGTAATACGAAAATTCAGTTGTTTATTAGAACCAATTAATTAATATTTATTAGAATGATAATTTTACAAATAACTTTTTCACTACAATTAAACAGTGTTACAGACACACGTTTATCATGCTTAATGCTATAATAGCAGTAATTTCAATAGCTGTGATATATATTGTCTTATCTCCTTTGTTAACAAAGATAACGTATGTACGTATGAAACTGGTTGTAAAATAAAACAATCATGAGAAATTGACGTGTTACCAAAGATCAATACTTGTTACCGGCACATTCTATCTTTTATCGTATAAATCATTAATGACTTCAATTATCATCATGATTTTTATTATCTGTGAAGGTCGCCCTACTGAGGCAAATTGCGACAACTGCCGTGAAGATAAGTTACATGAGATAATGAAGGAATCAAAGCAAAAATGGAATAGGTAACTGTTAATATTTTCTTAGGTGTGTGAAGTCTGCCAACCCGCACTTGGCCAGTGTGGCAGACTATGGCCTTAACCCTCTCAATTTTGAGAGGAGACCCATATTCCAACAGTGGAATGACATGGGTCGATTATTATTAAAGTAGGCTAAAATTTTCTATATCAAATTAAATTATCGTGATATAATATCTGATTTATGTATCTTAAAACGAATTATTATAAGAGAACTCTTGAAATTACGTGTTTCAAAGTACGCAAAAATCTATCTTTAAACATCACGATAGAGCATCTCATTCATGTATTTTAAAATTAATTATTATAAGAGGTATACGTTGAATCGTCTTTCAGGCATAGTTCTGTTATGTGTTTCAACACTACGCAAATAAATAACAGCCCGCATTTCAAAGCATACGAGGAGATTGCGACGTCGCGTTTGTGTAGCACTTGTATGTATTTTTTATGACGTATCTAAGTTGGTATAGAGTATTCGGAACAAAAACAATTTTAAGTGAAGGGGAAGGTGCACTACGGGAGACCCTCATCCCTAAGGCATTATTAGGGACTGGCAGAGTGTAGATACTATTTGAAATTCCTTAGGGAACAGAGGGGCGCTGGGGAAATGAAAACTGGTCATGTGAAAACGCTTTCATTGCTTTTTACGCGCCGCCAGCGGCAATTTATATGTTGCGGTGTTTCACAGAAAACGATCTGTGGGGCTCGGAAAATGACATTGTCTAAGCATTGCGGTTTCCCGCTTCATTGATTCTTCAATAAAAACAAAATGTACCTATTTTGATCTCGTCCACTCTAAGAGTGATCTATTGTTTTGTACCACATTGGAAATGAAAATAGTTAATTTGTATCGAAGATTTTACATTTTCACCCATTATTGGGACCTCTTTTTAAGTCAATTCATACCTGTGCTCCGCTCTTCCATATCTTCATTACTATTATACGTGTAAACTATTTACAATTAATAGCATGCATATTTTAAATTAATTTACAGTGATTTTAAATGTTTTATAGATATTAACTGTGTAGTGTGCGTTCGCGTTTGTGTGTATGTACTTATACATATGTGTGTGTTTGAGTATATGCATGTAACTGTACCTACATTACAACAATACATTTGATTTACAGTAAATAAATTAATGCGAAAGGAGGAATTATCGGTTTTCTTGCTATATTGTTGATTTTAACTTTTCATTTGGCACGCTATACCGTTGATTGCGAGAACTACGTCAAGGTTCCACGTGTTATAGATGCATACATACATTGTTAGTGAACTCTTTTGTTTCAGAAATAGGTAGGATGTAGTATGAGAGTGTTGTGTTGATTCCAGCTTTTGTTACGGCTGCGAGGATGGCATTAAACTTTCAAATCGTTAAAGGCACACGTACCTATATAGCTATGAAAAAGAAACAATGGGTAGAGCGTCCCTACTCCAATCGTAGCAAAAAAACGCCTGGGGGTGGGTTCAGTTGGAGCGCAACGCCGTAGATCTAAATTTCATCCCCTTGATATTTCAATAATGTCAGATAGCATAATAATTCCTTTGGAGCTACGGTTTTACTTTCGTTTTGATGAAAAATAAACATTCATGAATATTTATTTTGTTACAAGTATAAAATTAAGCTCCCATATTCATGACACGAGTGCCAATATTATGTGCGTAGTTACCGAACTTAGGACACTATTCAATTTTAACACAGGCAGGTAACTGGTTTAATTTGGGAAAGCGTTTTAACTTAGCAGCCCGGGTGTGTACCTAACAATTATTCGTATAGAGCTGTACAGCAACATGAGTGCGGGCTTACAGATTTTCAATTCGATTTGCTACCGTTGATGATCGGTTCCGGTTAGTGTAGGGCATTCGTCGGTGCTTTTAAACTGTATTTTTTAATATTAGGGAATAGACTGTGAAGCTAATGGGAGGCTTTTAGGCATGAAAACCCTAATACTATCGGCACTCAGCACTCTACTAACGTCCTTTCATCTACCTTTAACGTACAAATGAAAGCTACGTATATTAACTGTACTTGTATATTATATGGGTGTACGATGTGTATATCTATTGGAATACAATAAGGAATACTACGTTCTTCTGACTATCCCTTCGAGAAAATACTAGGGTTATGTTAAGTTTAATGTTTCAATTATGTGTATGAGAGTGTAACGGGACTTGCGCTTCGTTATTATTCAAATACACCCCACCCCACTCAAATTATGACATTTGATGTGGTATTTGGTGCACGGGATGAGAAGGAACAGCAGTTGCATAAATTTTGCCAATTTGATACGGAAGGGGGTGGTTCGTCGGCCGTCGTAACGTCACCGTCGCCTCGGATGATCTGTGTCCTAATAACAAGCGCCCCATAGACAATATGGGTGATACGGCTGCAACGCAAATTCGGCTTAGGGCTAATTTAGGGAGGGTTCGCAGTCGGCCCGCGGTGGCGGCGAGCGTACTCCCTCACAATCATTGTAATTGCGCAACCGACCGACCCTCTACCAAGGATAACTATTACGCTTTTATTAAGATCACTAACCAGCCAAAGGGATGCTCATAATTTAATTACTCCCCCAAAACCACTTTATTGCGATGCCATTTTCGGTTACGGAATATGATAGTCACGTTATGTATATTAGGTACCTACCGTATTTGGTATACAATTATTTATATTTTTCTCGGTAAAGTTCTAACGTTTTTTTTAAATATTAATAAAGGGAAACGTTAGTGTATAATATTGACTATACCTATATATTATTCTTCTATAACCATATACCTAACCCAAAAACGCGTTGTTTTCACGATTCACACAGGTGAAGAGATAGGCAGAGGAGTGCAGTACACTCATATATTTAACCAGTAACTTTATATATATTATAGTAGATTACCTAATGATGATGAACGACATACGCATGGGGCGTACGCATGGAATATTTTGTGAGTCTATAGCCATATACTAGGCTCAAATCTAGAATCCGAACTGCTATTAGAAATTTCAAATTAGATAAACCCAATAGTGGCCGACCCGAGGATTGAACCCCGGACATCTCGATCAGCAGTCGCGCATGCAACCACTCGACTAACGAGACAGAAAACTCTTCTATACGTGTAGGTAATCTACCTAAGCTCTTCCTAAATGGCTGGAACGATTGCGACTTTAAAAAATATTGATAAAAAAGCACGTATGTACCACCTAGAACTAATTATAGCATATTCGAAAATTTCCTAAAATACCTATTACAATACACTTTTCTTTTACTATTAAAAACTGTTTAATATTTACTTTTCCTCATTTTGATCCTACGCTATACGTGTTATAGGTACGTGTTGGCCAAAAGTTCAAATACTACAGTGAACAATAACAATAAAAAATTATCTTCGCAATAGGCCTTAAAACCATAAACATGAATGTGAAAAAAAGAAGTTCTCGACTTGATCGTAAGCAGGTGTGTTGGAATCACCAAAAAAAAAAATTAAGTTTTATGTGGGCTACAGCTTCTGTCAATATTTCTACAAAGCCACTCTTGTAATACTAAATTAACCCACATTGATGTACGAATATTTGTTAAACTGGCGAACCAGCCTACTAATACATATAACGGCATAAATTTATGCTACCTACTACATATTAAACTTGTACCAACATCCGACCAAACTCCGTCAGAAGATGAGCGATTTTACTGAATTATATTTAATTAATGCATTATTAAAAATCGCTTTCATATTTCAGTACATACTTAGCAGTCGCAAAATCTAATTAAAGTTACTTTGAAGTAAGTATTTAATTTTAATCTAGTTAAATATCTAAGAACTAATAATATGCCAGTGTAAAAAATTAATAAAAAATATGATAAAGTAAAGCATCTATAATAATGGTCAACTTTATATATTACATACTTCTTCTTAGCGTGTCGATAAGAAGAAGTATACATACTTATATACATATTATATTAACGGATCTTATAATACGTTCATTCGTTACAAACACGTTGATTATACATAATTGGTATAGTCATAAAAGTAGATCTATAACAAGTCCTTAACAGTGTTAACGGCGCCTACGCATAGCAAGATAAAATCTCTAGTTCCTAAGCATTCTGCTTCGTAACTTAAATTCTATACTGTCTCCATCTAGTTGTAAACTCGTAAAACTTAGAACTCAGTAGCCACATTTTAATTGCAAAAAAATAAAGCAGAGCTTGATCATGGCGCAGCGCGGCGTTGTTGCCCACTTCATTGCCAGACAAGCAGCGAAAACTTGTACACTATCTCGCTTTGAATAATTTCTATCTCTTTCACACGTACGGAGCGCGCAACAGCACACGGCACGGTCGGCGTGGCTTGTACAGCTCGGCGACTCGACTGGTTTCAGTCAGGCATCCAGCCTTGGGCGAACCGTTGCTCGTACGTAACACATATAATACCAACTATTTTGTCGAAAACTCGCGCCACAGTTTACTTTGTTAACCAAAAATGACAGGAGATCGTCTATTCAAGTGTTAAATGCTGCAGTGCAGCAAGTTTTAATCACTTAACTACTGTGTTATAAGTTTTGAAAGTGTTTTAACGTTCTTGTTGTGTGCGAAGAATGCGTGACAATTAAGTTGGAGTTAAGTAAACGTTAAAAAGTGTTCAACATGGGCGCCTAGGATTACATTTTGGATATAATAATTCAATAGAAAGTTTACGGATCGTCGACATGGGGACCAACCGGTTGCTTTCACCATTTACTTTGCTGCTGATTTGTTCAGGTAAGCGGACTAAGTTGCCTACTTACTCTCTGACTCACCTTACACCGCGCCGTAGCCGTTTGTACCAACAACTGGTCGTGTTCTCCGCAGAATGGCAGGGTTGTTTGTGTGTGTGGCTATCTGTGCAATTACATCAAGGCTTGGTCCTTTTATTCTTTGTTAGCTTTGTTACTTATCTCACATTTAAGTTCGTATTGGCTGTTGGTATTAATAAGAAAGTAAATGACTCGTGCACATGGTACATGACTAGATTAGAACGAAACGTAACAATTAAATAAGTGGTATTAATTGGACATCAGACTAATAATGCAATTACTGATGAAAGTAAATTGGCCTGTAGTGTTTCGTTATAATTGGTCATTAAAAGAATAAATAATTATTTATTGATTAAAATAGCTTAATATCCTTAGAATTATACAACTCTAACCATCAGTTCAAAAACTTTGTACAGTTGCTTAGTAACGTTGTTTTAACCGCAAAATAGGTAGCGAATAAGGTTCGAATCGATAAAAAGCAGATATAATCTTTATAATTTCCTTTTAATTTTTTTAAACTTAAAACTTCTTTTTTGATGACATGAATTTTTATTAAATATCGTATTTAGGCAAGGGGTGTTTAACAGGGTTTTTTTTTAACTTCTTCCCTTTTGCAGTATGTATGTAGGTACTTAAAAAAATACTTTAATTTTAAACTGCACTTTACGTGTAGACCTATGTAGAACATTAAAAAAAATATTTATTTAATTACTTTAATGTAATTTAACTCGTTGGTTGTGAAAAGGCAACAGATATAATAATTTTGTATAAAATAATTGTAAATTATATAATAAGATATTTCAGCATTAATCATGTACGTACATAACCACAATTTGTCTACATTAAAGACATTCATTTTATCCATAACGTAATTTTATAATGCCGATATAATACTTACAGTTATATTTAAAATATAATTAGATTAAAATAGAATAATAACAGTTCAGATGTATATACATTTTAAAAACATTAAAAAAAAGCGCGGGAACTCAAAACACTGTATAAACAATTACATTCCAAATTTGGAAACACGATCACATTATATCTACATAACTGATGTTTGGAATTTTAAAATAGGGAAAATTAATAATTAGTTATCCGTTTCTTATAACATAGTTTTTTCAGTTTTTAATTAAGTTAATAATTCGTTCTGTGAAAGAATATAATAATCGACCCACTTGTCATTCCACTGTTGGAATATGGGTCTCTTCTCATATTGAGAGGGTTAAGGCCATAGTCTGCCACGCTGGCC